>VDFB02000007.1:148765084-148793977 GCA_007258455.2 Sequoia sempervirens | reverse complement strand
TTACCCTTTCCTTCCTTGTCTCCCTTACGTTCCTTTTTCTCAGGCCTACCTCTTATAAACAAGGCATCTTGGATTTCAATTTTAGAATTCCTCCTCATCTCCTCTAATAGGAGAGTAGGAATTATATTGTCCATCTTTAGATCTGCACCACTACCACTGATAGCAAGAATTAGATTTTCCCAAGATTCTAGTAAAGAAAAAAGTAACGAAATGAATTTATCTTCATCTTCTAGCTTTACATCTACAGATGCTAAGTGACTTAGAATCAAATTAAAATCATTAAAATTATTTTCAATAGAATCACCATCTTTCATCTTTAAAGAATACAACTGTCTTTTCAAATACAACTTATTAGTAATACTTTTGGTTTGATATATATCACCTATTCTCTTCCACAACTTATATGCAGTAGTTTTTTTTGAAACATTCAAGAGAACAACATCAAAAGAAATAATCTTATGGTCCCTCTTTCCTTCTTATCAAGCTTAGCCCAATCCTCATCTGACATCGTTGTAGGTGAATTTGTATCATTACCAACAACTAACCACTAATCTCTCTCTTCAAGGAGATCCTCCATTTTTAGTTTCCACATCTCATAATTATATCCATTTAATCTCTCAATATCTAAATGAGAATTAAAAATCATTGTAACAAACTTATTTTCCAAAATCAGCAATAACACAATAGAAAAATCTCCCACTACAGTCATAAAACCTTCAAACTTTTAAGAGAAAGGCGTCCCAAACTCTACCCAACCTCAGCTCTGATACCAAATGTTGAAAAATGGAGGTAATTATGTAGCTTAATGCTTTTATAAAACTATGATATTGTAGATCTAATTAAGTGTTCTTTGTTATAATTTCTTTGTAGATGATTATCTGTTTAGATTCATTTTACCATTTGTAGAAATAGATAGAAGATTGTAGAAGAATAAGACCAGAAGATAGAAGTGACATAGCATATATCGTGGAGAAACCCTTTCAAGAAAAAAATCCACCACCAGAATCAATAGTGCTTGTATTATTTAACCTTAGAACAATATTACAATAATTCTTTATCAATCCTTGCTTGAGATGATTCTTTTTCCTTAAACAATTCTTCTTCACAACATGCAATAAACTCTAAATAAACTCTCTTCAACTTGCTGCAATTAATAGACAATAATGAGCCTTGAGAAATCCAAAGAGTTGTCAATTACAAAGCACAAATCTTCCTCTCAAAAACCTATGCCTATTCTTTTCAAGTAGAGTTTCAATGTGTAACAAGAAGTCAAATCCAATATCTCCTCAATTTAGGCACCCCAAATTGAACTCCTAATTGATCGTTGGTCATGAAAAAATTGAACTCCTAATTGATCGTTGGTCATGAAAATATCTTCGAAGCTTCTCCTCAAAGTTGGCGCCCAAGAATGGGCCCACTTAACTCAGCCTTGTAAATATCTTCTCATGCAAAAGGTGTTAACTCCAAGATGCCGACTTGGGTGCCCAAGGTGGTCCAAGTCAATCTCTATTAACTAAAACATATCTCTCCATCAATTCATGCAAACATGATGCATGATTGATCATCCCCACTTAACTGAATGTAGGCACCTATTATTTGTCATGCAACTCATGTCAACTAAAGTCAACTAACATGCAACTCAAACTAACTACATGCAACTGAAGATAACTGAACCATAACTAAACTGAACTAACTAAATTGAACAACCGACCCAACTAAACTGAACTAAACTCAACTTCAGAGCAACACATCTCAACTTAGATTTACATGCATTACTAAAGCAAGCATCTTTTCTCCAAACACACTGAACTCGTGGATTTTCTGATGGTGCCTATGTGCTCCTGCTTAGGGAGTTCTTTCATTATCTCACATGTTCCTACCATTTAGAAATAATTACAAATGCCAATTTACATTTTCATTTCATTCAAATTTAATCTCTTTCTAATCCTAGTGTTGGGGAACACTTTCCAAGGACTTAGGAGATACATGAAATAATGTTTAGGATTGCAATTAAATGACATCCTATTCTAAAAATTAATGTTGGGAATATGATGCCATTTAATTGCAATCTTAAACATTATTTCATGTATCTCCTAAAGTACTTGAAAAGTGTTCCCCAACACTAGGATTAGAAAGAGATTAAATTCAAATGAAATGAACATGTAAATTGAAATTTGTAATTAATTTTAAATGATAGGAACATGTGGGGACGCCCAAGAAGAGCTCTTACAAAATAGGAGCACATCGGGCACCCACATGGAAGGTGGAACTCACCTTGAGTTAAGTTAACTGTTTGGAGAAAGATAACATTTTATTAATGCATGTAATGATCCTAGAAGTTAGGAATTGATGTTTACATATATGGAGTTTAGTTCAGTATCAGTTCAGTTCAGTTATGGTTCAGTTATCTTCAGTTGCATGTAGTTAGTTTCAGTTGAAGGCTAGTTGACTTTAGTTGACTTGGAATGTATGACTAATGACTTGAGTTGCATGACAGATAATAGGTGATACATTTAGTTAAGTCGAGATGATTAATCATGCATGATATTTGCATGAATGGTGGAGAGATATGTTTCAGTTAACAAAGATTGACTTGGACCCACCTTGGGCGCCCAAGTTGGCATCTTGGAGTTAACACTTTTGCATGATAAGATATTTTATAAGGCTGAGTTAAGTGGGCCCATTCTGGGGCACCAACTTTGTGGAGAAGCTTACAAGATATCTTTATAATCAAGGTTGAGTTAGGACTTCAGTTTTGGACGCCCAAATTGATGGACTTGGTTTGACATTATTTTTCATGGAAGAACTCTACTTTCAAAGAATAGGCGTAGGTTTTGTGAGTTAAGCTTTGTGCTTTGTAATTTTCTACTCTTTGGAGTTTACAAGGCTCATTATTTTCTATAAATTGTAGCAAGTTGAAAATTTTATCAGATTTTATTGTAGGTTGTGAAGAAGAATTGTTGAAGGAAAAAGAAGCATCTCAAGGAAGGATTAATAAAGAATTATTGTAATCTTGTTCTAAGGTTAAATAATACAAGCACTATTGACTCTGGTGGTGGATTTTTTTCCCAAAAGGGTTTCTCCATGGTATATGTTGTGTCACTTCTATCTTCTAGTCTTATTCTTCTATAATCTTTTATCTACTTCTACAAATGGTAAAATGAATCTAAACAGATAATCATCCACAAAGAATATGTAACAAAGAACACTTAATTAGATCTATAGTATAATAGTTTTACAAAGTATTAAGCTACATAATTACCTCCATTTTCAACATTTGGTATTAGAGCTAACGGTTGGGATAGAGTTTAGGACGCCTTTCTCTTAAAAGTTTGAATGTTTTTTGGCTATAGTGGGAGCTTTTACTATTGTGTTATTTCTGATTTTGGAAAATAAGTTTGTTACAATGAGCTTTAATTCTCATTTAGATATTGAAAGATTCAATGAATCTAATTATGAGATGTGGAAACTAAAAATGGAAGATCTCCTTGAAGAGATAGATCAGTGGTTAGTTGTTGGTAATGAGAAAAAGTCACTTAAAATGATGTCAGATGAGGATTGGGCTAAGCTTGATAAGAAGGCAAGAGGGACCATAAGATTATGTCTTGCTGATGTTGTTCTCTTGAATGTTTCAGAAGAAACTACTACATATAAATTGTGGAAGAGAATAGGTGATATTTATCAAACTAAAAGTCTTACTAATAAGTTGTATCTGAAAAGGAAGTTGTATTCTTTAAAGATGAAAGATGGTGATTTTGTTGCAAATCATTTGAATCCTTTTAATTTTATTCTAAGTCAGTTAGCATCTGTAGATGTAAAGCTATAAGATGAAGATAAATGCATTTTGTTACTTTTTTCTTTACCATAATCTTTTGAAAATCTAATTGTTGCTATTAGTGGTAGTGGTGCAGATTTGAAGATGGATAATATAATTCCTAATCTCCTATTAGAGGAGATGAAGAGGAAGTCTAAAATGGAAATCCAAGATTCCTTGTTTGTAAAAGGTAGGCCTGAGAAATTAAGGAACCTAAGGGAGACAAGGAAGGGAAGGGTAAGTCCGAAGGACAAAGTAAGGTAAAGTGTTGGAATTGTGGGAAACCGAGACATGCGAAGAAGGATTGTAAGAACAAGAAAAAGAGTTTTGATTCTTCAATAGAGGAATCCTCGGATGACGGTAATCATGCATTGATCATTTCATGTAAATTTTTAGTAATGAATCTTTGCTTGATGTTAAAGTGTGATCTTCATGAAGAGAATGGTAGTCATGATGCCATGTGTAGCTCGTACCACAGTTCAATGGGAGTTGTTGGCAGTGGCATGGTTGCATCATTGGTAAGGTTATCTGCATGTGATTGGGGATATGTTTTTTCTTGGTTTAGAGTGGTTGCTATTATGTCATGGTTTACTCTTGATACATGTTTAGAGTTTGGCATGGTACTTGTTCTCTTGAGGCTAGGATTTTTATGTATGTTATGATGCATGTTATCTCCTTGGAGGAGATGGTTAGATCATGTTGTCATGTTTATGTTCCTGATTCATGATTGGAGCTTTGACATTGATCTTGTGTGGTTCTCTTATGCATTGGGTAGATTAATCATTTTCTTGATTACTTCATGATAGTGCTATGTTGCATTTGGAGTTTGGCATAGATTGGTTGGTTACAGGTACTCATGGATACTTGGAGAAATAGGCAAGGCTTGAGTTATCTTATGGTTAGAGAAATGTGTTGAGATGGTTACTCTTGATGAGATTTCAGCAGGAAGTCCAAGGAGCCTACACCTTGGTTGGATGTGAGTTCAACACACTTGGCGGTTTCATATGCCTCCAAAGAGGCAGTTTAGTTACAGAGACTTGGGAAAGGTATTGGTTTTAATTGCAAGTATGTTAAATTTGAGTGTGATAGTCAGAGTGCTATTTGTTTAGCCAAAAAACCTATGTATTATACTCGTACTAAGCATGTTGATGTTCAGTATTACTTTGTGTAGGAAATAGTTGAGAGTGGGAAGGTATCAATTGAGAAAATTGACACTTAGATTAATGCTATAGATTATCTTATGAAATCTATACCTATAGATAGTTCTCTTGGTTTTGAGTATTAATCATTTGCTTGGAGCATCATGATTATGTAGGTTGCATTTGAAGTTGGCATGGATTGATTAATTGGTGTAGGAAGGCCATTGGCCTTGAGTCATGTATTTGATTTATAATAATGATTCCTTGTTTAGAATAATTGCAATGTATAATGTCAAGTGGGAGAATGTTGGGAATAAGATGCCATTTAATTGCAATCCTAAACATTATTTCATGTATCTCCTAAAGTCCTTGGAAAGTGTTCCCCAACACTACGATTAGAAAGATATTAAATTCAAATGAAATAAACATGTAAATTGACATTTGTAATTAATTCTAAATGAGAGGCACATGTGGGGATGCCCAAGAAGAGCTCCTACAAAATAAGAGCACATGGGGTACCCACATGGAAGGTGGAACTCATCTTGAGTTAAGTTAACTATTTGGAGAAAGATAACACTTTAGTAATGCATGTAAAGATCCTAGAAGTTAGGAATTGATTTTTACATGCATGGAGTTGAGTATTAGTTTAGTTTAGTTTAGTTCATTTATGATTTAGTTATCTTTAGTTTCATGTAGTTAGTTTTAGTTGAATGCAAGTCGACTTCAGTTGACTTGGAATGCATGACTAATGACTTGAGTTGCATGGCAAATAATAGGTGATACATTTAGTTAAGTGGGGATGATCAATCATGCATGATATTTGCATAAATGGTGGAGATATATGTTTTAGTTAACAGAGATTGACTTGGACCCACCTTGGGTGCCCAAGTTGGAATCTTGGAGTTAATGTTAGAGTAAAGGTTTTTAAAACTTAATTATGTTAATTAAGTTACCTTTATTCCTCTCTTAAGATTTCACTTTAGTTTGCATATTGTGACATTTAATAATTATATTAATTATTAAATGTCTACCTATTAGGGTTTATTTAGGGTTTCACAATCTCCTTTTATAAGGATTGATCATTGTATTTTATCTCTTTCTGATTAATACATTTTTCATCTTTCAGAGCACCCTTGCTTTTTTGTCTCCATCTCTTCTTTCTGTGATAGGGTATTTGCATGCAGGTGATCTTCGGGGTCTGTGAAGTTGGATTTCTCAACTTCAACATGGTATCGGAGCTTTAGATTTGCGAGTTCCTATTCATCTTTTGAATATTTCAGCTTACAAAGTTTTCTTTTGTGCAAGGTTTCAGAAAGGCATTTTTTTCTTATGGATTTGGGGGTCGCCTAATTTTTTGGGCCTTTTTTTGACAAAGTGAACCTCGCCATTGAGTCTGTAGCATCCAAAAACCCTTATTTTCATATAAAATTTGTCCAATTTGGCCTCAATCGACTAAAAAGGAAAAAACTTTTGCCCCAAGGCCATATGGCCTTATGGCATGATTTTCGAGGTCAAAAATAAAAATAAAATTAAACAAGTTTGAAAAAACAAAGGTTTTTTAAATTGTTTTTTGTGCTCACCATTGGTTAGGGGTTCGCCATCAGGTGGCCAGCCCACCCACACTACCGTCGGCCGTGTCCACCACACCGCCGCTCCCACTGTCTATAGCCCCCACGGGCTTTGGAGTAGAAGGCCCGGTCACATAGCAGACCAGGTGCCTAACCTAGCCCTTGGACCTCTGTTGCTTAAGCCACCAGTCACATAGGAACCATGGGCTCTTCTACAGACCAAAGACCCTTGGTTTTTTGAGAGGAACAGGGGCCAAAATTTTTTAGCCCCCAGGGCTTGAAGGAGGCCAAATTGTGCTTTTTGAGCTACTTTCATTAAATTGGGTGTAAAATGGGCATACGGTCTCCATTTTTCACAAACAAGATACCATTGGAAAGCTGATTCCAGAACCAATCTGATGGTGTAGGTGTGGTTATCTGATTTTTTCTGTTTGATTCTTTTTTCCTCAGTCAAAGTTAGATGATGGTTTCTGTACTCCAGGGGGCGTAACTTTTGTGTCCAAGCTCCGTTTTGTGCAAATGAATAGGAGTAAGAAATATGGTTCAGTTTTCTACACAATGATCAAACTTATTTTCCTAGATTCTACCCCAGGAATATTTTATTTAACATTTTTTTTTTCATAGTTTTCTTAATTACTTGGACGTTTTGGCACTTGGGAACCTCTTGTTTGCATCATTAGGCTCTATTTCATTTTATCTACATGCTGTAAGGTCAGTTTTATCATATTTTTTAATTTGAAGAGTTATCATGGGTTTTTCTACTCACCCTTCAGTTGTAATTCTGGAACGGGGTAATTATGAGTCATGGACAAAGGGCATACTTACACATTGTAGGTGGCTTAATATTTTTCCTTATTTGTATGGTCTCATACTTGAACCAACCACTTCAGAGGGAAAACTAGCTTGGGATATCATTAGAGATCACATAGTAGGACTTATATTGTCTAGTGTTGATGATGACACTATGTGGGCTATATCGGACATTGATTGTCCCCACCCACTTAGACACGTCTTTGGGAGATCTATGGATACCCCAATCTCTCTCCATTCCTAGAGGATCTTGCTTCAGATTGTATCTTACCCATTGCTTGGAGAGATAATACACCCTTTGATCATGGTACTTTAGAGGAGCTTGACTATTTAGACACCCTTACATGTTCCGATGGATCAAAGGCTTGTCTCACAGAACTTCCTACTCTTCAGACTAAGATTATATATGTATCATCCATTGTTCCTGATGACATCAACATCGCCACATTGGCCCCTATGGATTCAGTTCAACATCATGACCATCTTGGTCATTCATTATCTGCTACATCATGGGATTCTTATCTTGCAGACACATTCTTGTTTGTTGAGTCTCACACTGCAGATCTTGAGGATTATTTTGAGGACATTCATCTCCTCTACCTTGACAGCCACGTTATTATTGTACGCCCACCATTATCCATGCATTCATAGGTTGCATTTTAGGATTCTCCACATCAGTTTGGATTTGGCATCATTTGTTTTAGTTTAGAGAAAGAGATTCTTCAGCATCCTATCATGGCACACATCTTGAGATAGATTGGTTCATCACTCTTCACAAGGTTTCTTCGACATCGTCCTTTGGATCCATTTCTTCCCAAGGGGAAGAATATTATCTGTCGCTTAAGGATCTCCTTTTGGATTCTACATTAGGCATCTACCATTACGACATGAGTTTCTTCATTGTGGGGGGGCCTTCTTGTCTCTTTATATTTCTCCTATGGAGACCATTGCATATTTACTTATATGATAGAATCTGTCTATGGGGGGTATCATGTAATCCACCTCCTATCCTTCTTTCATTAGTGCATTTCATTCTTTTCTTTTCTCTCTTTTGGGGGGGAGTTTTGTTCCCATGAGGTTTTCTCCCTTTCTCCACTTTACAGAGATTTGGTCGTATTCAAGTTCCTGATCAGGCCTAGTTGCCGATACCCTTGTTTGATTTCATGCATTGTAGTTATGTTTGCTTTCTTGCACATGTTTGTAGCTGCACTCTTGCTCATCTTAAGGGGGGGTGTTAGAGTAAAGGTTTTAACTTAATTATGTTAATTAAGTTACCTTTATTCCTCTCTTAAGATTTCACTTTAGTTTGCATATTGTGACATTTAATAATTATATTAATTACTAAATGTCTACCTATTAGGGTTTCTTTAGGGTTGCAAAATCTCCTTTTATAAGGATTGATCATTGTATTTTATCTCTCTCTGATTAATACATTTTTCAGCTTTCAGAGCATCCTTGCTTTTTTGTCTCCATCTCTTCTTTCTATGACAGGGTATTTGCATGCAGGTGATCTTCAGGGTCTGTGAAGTTGGCTTTCTCAACTTCAACAGTTAACACTTTTGCATGATAATATATTTTATAAGGCTAAGTTAAGTGGGCCCATTCTTGGGCGCCAACTTTGAGGAGAAGCTTACAAGATATCTTTGTAATCAACGTTGTGCAAGGACTTCAGTTTTGGATGCCCAAATTGATGAAGAACTTTGTTTGACATTGTTTTTCATGGAAGAAATCTACTTGAAAATAATATGCATAGGTTTTGTGAGATAAGCTTTGTGCTTTGTAATTTTCAACTCTTTGGAGTTTACAAGGCTCATTATTGTCTATAAATTGCAGCAAGTTGAAGAAAGTTTTATCAAATTTTATTGCAGGTTGTGAAGAAGAATTGTTGAAGGTAAAAGAAGCATTTCAAGCAAGGATTGATAAAGAATTATTGTAATCTTGTTCTAAGGTTAAATAATAGAGGCACTATTGATTCTGGTGGTGATTTTTTTTCCGAAAGGGTTTCTCCACGGTATATGCTGTGTCACTTCTATCTTCTTGTCTTATTCTTCTACAATCTTCTGTTTACTTCTACAAATGGTAAAATGAATCTAAACATATAATCATCCACAAAGAATCTATAACAAAGAACACTTAATTAGATCTACAATATAATAGTTTTACAAAGTATTAAAGTACATAATTGCCTCCATTTTCAACAATTTTCATGCTACTTTGGACATTTACAAAGTCTAGAATAAATGAATTATTCTCTTGAATATGGGTACCACTATCTTGTGTGTCATCTTAATGCACATTTAGAGAGGAATCCACCATTAGGTGAGAATGTATTACCTCTTTTTCAGATGAGGAAATTTAGTAGTATTAAGACTGACACTACCATACCTTATGGTAAGTTAGGGGTTTAAAGTGATATCATGTTTAATGACTAGAAGGATAAGGGATTGATGAAGGGGGTATGATCAAAACCATGAAAAAACTCCAAAAATAGAATATTCAAGGGAAAAAGTGAAGAATGAAAGGCTTACCAAAAATGTCACATCTCAATTTTATTGCTTGCATTTAATAATTTTGAGTTAATTGAAATATTTGAAAAATGGAATTTATCATTTAGCATTTATGGATTTGAGAAATGCAATAATATATTTGAAAAATGAATATATTGTAATTTTATGATTTAAGAGAATTATTTCATAATGACTATTGGTTCAAGGTTATTGATAAAGTTGCCAAGTGCAAGAACGTGCGTGTAGGAACATGTTCAAGAATGAGAACTTGGTTGAGGTAGGGATGTTTAGCTAGATGACAAATGGTAAGAAAGAATGAAATCTAGAATCTCACACACCACACTAGACAATGCCATTAGTATTTGCTTGTAATCAATAAATATCATTCTTGCTTGTATGGATTAAAATTTGGTTAAATAAGTGATCTTGCAGAAGAAATAAATCTAATGAATCTAATGTATTGAAATTTGGTTAAATAAACTGATACATTAGAATCTTTTGATTTACCAATTCATACTTTTTTTCTTCTTTGCCATCTTTTAGACTATAGCCCATTGTCTTATATTTTCCAAATTCCACTATTTTGTTTCTAATTGCATGTGTACTATCCATATGTTCACAAATTGGAAAATTTTGCAAGCCACCACAATGAACACATGTGTTATCCAAACATAAGTTCTTGTAAAAATTTTGACCATCCACTCTTTCACATAAAATACTAGATATGAAATCCCTTGAAGATCTAGGTGAATCCCTTATGTTACATTCCTACAAAACATTATTAGTATGCAAACCTACACATATATGTTGATAAACACCATAATAATTAGGCAATTTAATATGTAATTTAAAAGAAGAATTGGTGCATGTGTGATTTATTTTGACATAAAAAGGATTTTCCATTTCAAAATATCTTTGACTAATTTTAATTTGAGGATACATCTCTTGAAATTTGGCAAAAAAATGTGTTTGAGTTATATCCAAAAAATGCTTCAGATGTTGATTAAAAATTTGACTACCAATCCTCAAAACATCTCTTTGATTGGGAGAGACCCTTATGTTATTCTTCCAAAATTATTTAATTAGGGATCTCAAGGCTTCAACAATTGCTTTATCTTTTTGTGTTAGTCTACCAGAGAATGCCCA
Source organism: Sequoia sempervirens (assembly GCA_007258455.2). NCBI lineage: Eukaryota > Viridiplantae > Streptophyta > Pinopsida > Cupressales > Cupressaceae > Sequoia > Sequoia sempervirens. The sequence goes on along the minus strand of VDFB02000007.1, from coordinate 148,782,993 downwards.
TAATTCATTGTTATTTGTATCCTCCACTCTTTGATGCCTTCTCATGGATCTCATTCAAAATCAAGGAATTTTCCAATTAAAATTACCTTTTTATGTGTTGAATAGGTCCATTGAGACATCAACAATATCTCTTAAAGTAATGTACTGTGGTCTAGAATATTAGGGAACTTTTTGAGTGTGTCTTTTGGATCTTCTATATCATCAAATAAAATAGCTTCTTTCCAAAAGTATGCTTTGATATGACAGGGAAATCACAATCATGATGACAAGTAAGAAAAGTGTCATACATTCCTAAAATTTCTTCCAAGGACTCATCACTTTGAAATATATCCAGTGACAGGTTCACATGTTGGACTTATGAATTCAGGATGAACTAATTTGAGTGACACCTTAGGAGGGTCTTGTGCTATGGTTTTGGCATTAAGTGAAGGTCTTCATGAGGATTTTGTATGTTTCAAAGGATGATACTAAAGACCACTTTTTGTCTCTTGCGTATTTAACTCTTTAGGGACATGGATACCTTGTTCTTTTATACCACATCCTTTACCATTATATCCAAATCTTGAAAGGAATTTATAACCTCTTTCATAAATTGCTTCCATTTCTTTCAAGGAAGGTTGTTTTTTGTAATCATTCACATCATATGCAAATGTATAATTGGTGTTCTCTTCATTTTTAGAATTTGAAAAGTTAGATGTTCGAGGAGACTCCACAGAAGATGGTGTAGATGCTACCATAGTTTCTTTTTCTTCTTCAAACTTGGATGGTGAGATTTTATAATTTCTTATGAAAGTAGGTGAAAAATATAATGACACACAATCATCATGTAAATTTTTTGTTGTGGGTTAAATACAATCATCTTTATCTTCAACTTGCATGGGTTCCACATTTGAAGATGGAATCAATGTGCTAAAGGGTATTTTATTCCTTGTTCAATTTGTAAATAATTTTTAGACTTAGAGTCAACTTTCACAGTGTAAACCTTATTGTTATATGTGTATTTCATTAAGTGTTGAAGAGTTGAAGGAATTCCTTTCATCTCGTGGATCCATGGTATTCCCAAGAGAAGACTATATGAAGGAGCATTGGACATGACATGGATAGGGGTAGGTAACACAAAAGGACCTAATTTTATAGGTAATGTTATTGTTCCTAATGGTTTTCTACCCATATTACCAAAACCATGAATAAATAAAGCATTAGGTTGAATCAAAGACTTGTTAACACCAATCTTATTTCAAAGGTCACTGCTACACACATTAAGAACCAACCCATTATCAATCAGGGTGCACATGATACCAGTTTTCTTAATAACAACCATTATCATCAAGGCATCATTTTATTTGTGAATCTCAAGAGGGGGAAATTCTATTTGATGAAAAACAATATCTATTTTTTGAATTCATACCCTCAAGAAAATATGCTACATCATTTGGTTTAGCACTATGAGGCACAACTAATTTTTATAAATCTTCTTGAAGCATTCCATTTGAAATAAAGAAAATTAGGGTATTTTTCTAGGGTTTAGGAACTAGAATGACAATCTTCACTCAATTTCATTCAATAACAAAACCTTGAGATCTCAATGCAAAGGAGAAAGAGATCTTGCAAGAGGGATGTCCTAGGGGCTGAATATAAACTAATGAGGGGTTCACCACCAAGTAAGAACTTTGAAATATTAATGCAATGCAAGTTGAAATGTAAGATGTAATGCAAGAATAAATGACCTAGAAATGAACATGAAACAAAACATAAAGCTATAGAATGGAATGTGTGCACCTAGGAATATGAAGATGGTTGAATGGAGTTTTGAAACACTAGAAAATCTAACTTTAATACTGAGTTGGACTCATTATCCAAGCTAGGTGAATTAGTATAGATTCTGGGTTTCTATGCAAGAATATAAATCTAACAAATGGGTATTTGAGTCTACAAAAATATGAATTTTTTATAGAAATTAGGAATCATTCACCAAAAGTGGCGAATTAGTCTAGTTAGGGTTTTCTGAAGCTTCCAAATTTGATCCTACTCTTCTCTTTCTACTCTATCCTTCCTAACTGATTTCTAGATTCGAAACCCTAATTTGCAACCTGTAGGTGTTCTCCAATGAAATCCAAGGTTTGATGACAACTTTGACAACTTTGAATGAGTTGAAAAATTTTCTCCAATCTTGCTCCTTAGGAAATCTACAACCTAGACTTACAAATCACACTGAAAGAGAGGGAAAAATGTTGTTGGGTTAGTGGATAGGGGTTTTCCTTGGTCAAACCCAATTTTGGTAATCAAACCTTGAAATAGAATAAAATAGGAATGGAGAATGATGAATGAACAAAAGAAGATGTTGGAACTCACCAAACCCTATTAATGAAGTGCTGCAAACATGTATGAGATGGCTCCAATGGATGTAGATCTTGAATCTTTCTTGAATAAGATAAATCTTGAATGAAATGCTAGCTTGAATCATGAAACCCTACATCACAATTGTTAGTTCCAAAACAAACATGATGAATGAAGTCCTTGACATAATGATTGATGCTTGAATGCTGCTCTAAAATACTTGATAATCTTTCCTTGAAGACTCTTGAATGCTCTTGTAAAAACTTGAATGCACTTGTGAACTAAAACTTGCTATAAGGATGAATATGTGAATTCTTGGGGTTAAAATGAGTGAAAGAACCTTGTATTTATACTCAATTATACAAGAATTCCAAAAATTACAACACTACAAGCTGACATCAGATCTAGGAGAATAAAATCCCACCAAAAATTTGAATTAATTTTGATTTTATGCCAAACAAGCCTCATTCACCCAAGATGGCGAATGAGTCCCATAAGGCAATAATTTTTGGGAAAATTTTTTAAAAATGCTTAGAAAGGTGTGAAACCAGGTTCAAGACCCAAAAATCTAGGTGGCACTTATTCATCCAAGGTGGCGAATGAGTCCTAGATCACTAAATTTGGGCCACACAAGCTGAAAACACTTGAATTATGATTGGGTACTGATTTGTGTTGGTATTATCCTCAAAAAAGATGCATTAAATGAGGCTTGTGGATGCAAAATAAGGCCAATTAAAGCATAAGAAAGCCTAATTATTAATGAAAACCCTAGAAAAATGTGAGAGTGTGTTAAAACAATTTACAACACTTTAGATAAGGTAGGATTAAGGTTTAAAAGAGGTTTATTAGGTGTAATTAATTAATAAAACCTTAGAAAAGTGTGAAAGTGTGTTACAAATCTTCACAACACTTTAGCAAGGTACCATTTAAATTCATTAATTCACAAGGGCCCAAGACCTAATGTGAATGTGTCAAACACATTTCAACACTAAATCAAGGAATCATTAAGCTCAATTCGACGAGGGTCCAAACAATTGTGAAAATGTCTCAATGACATTTTTTGAAACTAAATTTAGCCACCACTTTAGTGAGAGAATGAAACTACTTCAAACTCACACTAAATTAGAAAAAATCACCTCAAGAGGGGTCCAAATTTACCAATGCAAGTAAGATAGGAGGGCAATGATTGAGAGGGGTGATCAAGCCCCCAGGATCAAGATCCCATGACAAACCAACATAAGTGCAAAAGAACACACATGAAAATGATATAAAGAGCATCATAAATGCACAAGCATACATTGTCAAAGATGAAAAGAAAAGTAAAGCCAAAATAAAAAGATCAGATCAAGCTTTGACCCTTTGTCCATCGTGATGTGGATCAGATCTAGGCTGTTTGTCCAAAAAAATATGCGTACTCACTCTGAGGCAATGAAACTCTAATCTTTCTGCTAGGTGAGAAGTCCAAGAAGGTGAGTCACATACACACAACCGGTATGTGCTCACACACACATGCGAGTGGCTATGGGAAAATTCATGCCTCGGTTTGGCTTCCTGCTCAACCATACCAAAGTTATACCTCTTGATAACTTTAATAAGGTGCCACACAAAATGATTTTTGAGCTTCATGAGACAAGAAAAAATTTGTATGTTGGGAGCTCATGAAAAATGAACTTTGAGCTTCATGAGGAAAGCAAAAATTCGTATGCTTGGAACTCATGAACAAACAAGATGGATCCACAGGAATGAAAGTTGTGTTATGCAAGGTGTCCATATAAATGCAACAATAAGGAATGTTCAAAGGACTCTTGTTTAGTTCATGTGAGGTCTTTAACTTAGGGAACATTATGCCTAATGTCTCCAAGAGAGGACTAATCAAAGAATAGAAAATTCACAACTTAGGGGATGCAGTGTGTCGCATGAAGCCACTAAGAGGGATATAATATGCTAAGATAGATCATGCTCTTGAAATACATCACACCCAATGTCATCCACAAAGCAAAAAACACATCGTATAAAGTAAGAAGACTACAGATGAACCATGAGAAAGAAAAAAATGCAAAATAATAATGCCAATGTATGCCCCCACTTTAAAGAAATTTCTAAACACCATGATTTGAGCAATGACTTTAAAGTAGAAAATGATAAATGAAAACATAAAAGGAAGACATGCGAGCTAACTTGGAAATCCCTATGCCAAGTCATATGTTTCCAAGTAAAGCTACGTCATGCAAAAGGAAAAGAGAAAAGGGGTTGCCCCAAAAAATGATAATACAAACACATAAGGGATCTATGGATTTGGGGTCAGTATGTTCTTGCTACAATGTTTTTTAGAGAGCTCAAAACTTTCATCATTCCCCAAACACACATAGAATTGGAAGAATGACACAAAGAGAGTGAAAACAAAAGAAAATCCTTATGGGTCAACATGGAAGAGACATAATTGTCTTGTCCGCCTTGTGTCATGCCCAAAAGGAGAACACAAGACAAATGAAAAAGATAAAGGAAAAGATTTTTGGTCAACATGGAAGAGACATGCATGTCTTGATGCCTTGCGTCATCCTTAAAAGGAAAACACAAGACAAATGAAAATATAAAGGAAAATATTTTGTGTCAACATGGAAGAGACATGAATTTATCGACACCTTGCATCATCCCCAAAAGGAAAGCACAAGACAAATGAAAAGCCAAAAGATTTACAACATAGAGAAGAATGAAGGTACAAATAGAGGAATGTCACAAAGAGATAGGACATCAAACAAAAAATCACCGGTGATCACATTATGCACATGCAATCACATAAAAGAAAATGAAAAATAAATAATGCAAAAAACTAGTAAGGAACATGTGAGTCAACCTAAAGCAGGTCGTCTACATCCCAATCATGTTCATTGTATACCAAAGGCAAGCAACTAGCCAGAGGGACAATAGCAAGTGCCGAACTAGGGCCATCACCAGGTTCAATAGTCTTCTTAGGATAATTTTTGTTTAAGCTCATGGAAGAAGAAAATAATGTGTTCAATTTATTATGTACCTTTTCATCAATTTTAGCAACTTCCTCATCATCATCATCTAAATTAATCACAATAGAATGTTGAATGATAATGTCTAAAGAAGGGTTCAACTCTTGTTGTGGTTGTTGTATTATGTTGTTTTGTTTTGGGATGAGGGTAGAGTCATCATGCATTGCTTTAGTCAAGTTTTATTTTCTTTGTTTAGTTCTTCATGTAACTTGTGAGAAAGGCCACGACATCAATGCCTACACTCTCTAGCACCTCTATTTCTTTTATTTCAGTTTTCAAGTTTCATTTGTGTAGGAGCGAATTGATCAACCATAAGTTTCTTTTCTTCCTTAAGGGGAGGAACAAAAGGAAGCCCAAGAGATTGTTCAACCACTTTCTCTAAATGACTTTGTAAACATGTTTTATTCTAGGAGGCGTGACAAGATTGTTTTCATTGTCTCTTGGTCTTTTGTAGGAAGTAGGTGAAGGTTCTGTCTTAGGTTGGTCTTGGTTGTTTGGAATTTCTTTAGGCTCAATCATGGTTTCATCTAGGATGGTAGGCTCAGTGTTGGGTGGGGACCTATTTCAGAGGGATAGTTTTGCTATCTTATTTTCTTTGTGTGAACAAGAAAATGGATGCTCAATTTCTCTTATCCACACCTAAAAGGGGAATGAAGGAAGATGAATCTGATTTCACAAAGTTCACACTCAAGAACAATTCTGTGAGATTCCAATGAGATAGAGATTGAAATATGTCAAAGGAGATTGTTCCTAAGGTTGGAAATTGATAAAGAAGATAAACTATGAATGCAAAACTAAGAAAATATAAAATATTTGAAAACACAATGTGATATGCAAAATGAACTAAAAATGCAAACAAAATATAACATAAATTAATGAGACTGAAGAGGTGCACCTAGAAACTAGAAAGTGATGGAGAGGAGCTTTGGAATCTTGTAGAAGTCACTATTGAATCCCATTGGGACACTTACACCAAGTTGGGTGACTTAGTCCTATTTCGAGGAAATTCTGTCGGAACGAGTTTTAGACAAAAGGGTACTCAAAATTGCAGAAACCACTTTTTAGGCTTGGAAGTGGGACTAATATGCCATTGATTGTGACTTAGTCCACTTCCAGGTTTCAGGAATTTCAAAGGTGCAATCTATATTTCCCAGTTTGCAATTTAGCTCCTGATAGGTTTCTGGATCTAAAACTACAAAATCTGACATGTAGGTGTTCTCCAAGCTTCTTTTAGGTTTTGACCATGTTGAATGAATTTGACGATTTTTTGACAACTTTTCACACCTTTCTTTTTGACAAATATGCACACAAAACCTACAAAAAACATGCAAAGAGGGGGAAAATGGTTAAGGGTTAGTGAATAGGGGTGTGCCTTGGTCAAACCCCGATTTGGTAATTAAACCCTTGAAAATGAAATGAAATGAAAAGATAATGATGAATGAACAACATGCAATGCTACAACTCACCAAACCCTTGAAGTGGAAATCTAAAGATATGCAAGTAATGGCTCCAAAGTACTTGAATGCTCTTGTAGACAAAATGCTTGAGTGAAAAATCACTTGATTGCTTGATTAGAAAATTTAGAGAGTTTTGGAGATTAAGGAGGATGAAAATGAGAGGAAAAACCCTATATTTACACACAATTATGAAAAATTTCTTGAAAATACCACATCATAGGCTGACCTCAAGGCTTAGAGAATAATATGCTACCAAAATTTTGAAATAATTTTGATTTTTGAGCCAAGTGGAACTAATTCACCCCTAGTGACAACTTGGTCCAACTTAGGCATTTTAAGTGGGTGTTAGAAATTAAAGTCTATTAAATGATGTTTAACGAGATTATTCTAAAAAATACACTTAAGTAGGGCCTATAAGTGCATAATGGGGCCATTTAAACATAAAAAGGGTCAATTTATTGATGACAAGCCTAGAAAAGCATGAAACTTTGTTACAACACTTTACAACACTTTGAAATAAGGCTTGGTAAGTGATAAAAAAGGTTATTTAGATGAAATATATTAATAAGGTCCTAGAAAAGTGTGAAAGTGTGTTGCAACACTTTACAACACTTAAGTAAGGCACCACTTGAATTCTTTTAATTTTCTAGGGTCCAAGACCTAATGTGAATGTGTTGACCACATTACAACATTAAATCAGGGCACAACTAAGCCAAAGTCACAAGGAGGACCTATACGAGACAAAAAAATTAGAAGGGCTACTTTTTCAGTGTCCACATTTAGCCCCCACTTTATTGAGAGGATGAACCTACTTCAAATTCACACTAAAGTAGACCCACACACAATCAAGAGGTGTCCCCATGAACCAATGTGAGCAAGATGGGACAACAACAATCAAGAGGGGTGATCAAGACCCCAGGATCAAGATATCTTAACAAACTAACATAAGCGCAAAGGGAACACACATGATATCAAGAATAATGACAAGGTACAAGCACACAATTCCAAAGATGAAAGAGAGAAAAAGGAAAGAGAAAGAATGAATCAGATCAAGATTCGACCATTTATCTAACATGATGTGGATCAAATCTAGGTTGTTTTTCTAGAAAAAAAATGCATTCTCACTCTGAGGTCTCATGGCTGTCCATCGGATGAGAAGGCCTAAAAGGTGAGAAACAATAACTCATGGATGGTATGCACTCTCACACACATGAGTGGCTATGGGGAAATTCATTCCTTGGAATGGGATTCCCACTTAACCATACAAAATTTATATCTCCTAATAACTTTAATAAGGTGCCAAAAAAGAAAACGACTTTTCAAGCTTCACGATACAAGAAAAAATTCATATGCTTGGAGCTCATGAACAAATGCAATGGAACCAAAGGCATGCAAGCTATGTTATGAAAGGTGGCTATATAAAAAATGCAAAATGTAACATGTAAAGGATTCTTGCTTAGTTCATGCAAGGTCTTTTACTTAGGGAACATTGTGTCTAATGTCTCCAAGAGAGGACTGATCAAAGAATAGAAAATTCACAACTTAGGGGATGTAGTGTGTCACATCAAGCCACTAAGATGAATGTAATATGCTAAGGTAGATCATGCTCATGAAGGACATCACACCCAATGTCATCCAAAAAGTGACAAGATGCATTGTATGAAGTAAAAATGATGCACTAAGAACCAAGAAAAAAAGGGAAAAATGCAAAATGATAATGCCAATGTATGCCCCCAATTTAAAGAAATTGCTACACACCGTACTGTGATCAATTACTTTAATGTAGAAAATGTAAAATGAAAACAAGAAGAAAGAAATGAGAGCTAACTTGGAAAGCCCTATGCCAGGTCATATGTTTTTGAGTAAGGCTATGTCATGCAAAAGAAAGGAAAAAGAAAGGAAAGGGGTTGCCCCCAAAATGAAAACACCAAACACATAAGGGATCTATGGATTTGGGGTCAGTATGTTCTTTGCCACAATGTTGTTTAGAGAGCTCAGAACTGTCATCATTCCCCAAATACATAGAACTGGAAGAATGACACAAAGAGAGTGAAAACAAAGAAAAAAGAAAGAACCTTTTGGGTCAACATGGAAGATACATAGGGTGTCTCGACGCTTTGCATCATCCCAAAAAGGAAAACACAAGCCAAATGAAAAAGAAAAGGTGAAAGAAAAATGAAAAGCTTTTGGGTCGACATGAAGGAGACATGAATGTCTCAATGCCTTGCATCATCTCCAAAAGGAAAACACAAGAAAAAGACAAAGGGAAAAGGAAAATAAAAAGCCTTTTGGGTCAACATTAAAGAGACATGATTGTATCAATGCCTTGCCTCATCCCCAAAAGGAAAACCAAAGAAAAAGACAAAAGAAAAAGGTGAAAGTGATGTAAGAAATAGAGAATAATGAAGGTATAAATAGAGGAATGTCACAAAGAGAGAGAAAATGAAACAAAACATCATGTAGGATCATATTACACACATGAAAAAACACAAAAGAAAAAGAAAATACAAAAGACTAGTAAGGAAAATGCGAGTCAACCATCAAGCAAGTTATTCGCCTCCCAGTCTTAGTCGTTATAAGTAGAGGATGAATAATGCAGCTAAGGGACAATGAAAAATCTATTACTAGGACAAGGATAGCAAATTCTTGCCCCCATTGGGTGCAAGGCAAGAATGAGCCGAGGTAGGTGATGAGAAAGGTCATGTAAAATTGAGAAGGGAATGTTTTATAACTATGACATGACAAGGAGTTGGAGGGTGGTTTATGGAATTATTGGATAGCAATTATCACCATCAAAATGATATTTGCTTAGTATTTATTTCAATGTATGACAAGTTCATCACTTCTATGTCCAAGAACATGATGATATGCACAATGTGGAACGCTGGAATCTTTAGGATATATCACCAACCTATTCATAGATGGTAATAATATGAGTCCTTTGTTTAAAATTATTTGTAATTTCCTTTCACATTCAAGTGGTGGACGAAGAGGAAAATTTAGTTTTTGTAACTTGTAAGGCCTCTTGCATTTGCTAGATTCACCCTTTTCTCGAATTGAAGGAGGACCCAAAGTGATCTTCTCATCCTTGTCATTATGATTAGTCAGGGGTTTCTCTCAAGGAAGGATGACATTTAGATCAGGAGGGGAATCAAAGATCACTGTGCCATCATCACAAAGCCTCATATATTCTCTACGAGGCTTGCTATTATGGGAGGGATCTAGATACCCTAACCCTATTGTGTTTTCATCTTTTGGATTTTTCTCTGAGAGTTAATGAATGTCATGTTAAGTTGTTGTGTCACATTCTTGTTTGTGCAAAATGGTAAAACCTTTTCCATAGGTTTCTTTAAGGTTGATTGGAGTATTGGTGACTTTGTTGTCATAAAATGGTTGAGTGGTTGTTTGTTTAGAAGAACTAGGTTCACCTTGTGTAGGGAACTTAGGTTCAACATTTGTTTCAGGATGTAAGTAACCAAACACATTAGGAGGTGGTACTGTAGGAAGGTGTTGTTGTTTCATGGATGGATAAAAGGATGCATTAGCTTCAAGGTTGTCAAGGAAATCATTTAGGAACTTATGCATGTTGTCATTATCTTCTCTAATGATGTCGACATCATGAGGAGGACATTCATGAGGAGTTGAAGGAGCATGTGGAAGTTCAATGTCATTAGGATTAGTTCCAAAGGCACAACTTGACATGTCAACTAAGGATTTTAATGACATCCAAAGCTTATTAAAACACATATCCATGATGCAAATGAATGAAAGAAAACTAAGTGCAAGAAATTAAATAAAACAAAAAATATAGAAATAATAACAAAAATATAATAAAAATAAATAGAAATGTAGAGAATGAATTGAAAATGATAGAAAATGCTGGGAAAAATATGCAATTGGACTAAGTCGCCTAGGATGGCGAATGAGTCCAGGGAGTGATTTTTTTGAAAATTTTCAAAATGTTTAAATTGATTTTTATGATTTTTAGGTTTTTAGATGTAGATATAATATGAATATGCAGAATTTTGTTGATTTTTTTAATGAAATGTAATGCAAAAATCCAAGCTAGATGAGCTTTTCACTAATGCAAATTTTAAAACCCCATAATGCAATTTAAACAATGCAAAATGCAATGAAATGTTAATGTAAGCTATTCCTAGGATGTAAATGTACTTGAAATCAAAATAATAATGTTCAAAATTCAGGTTCACCAAAATGTGAACAAAGAAAATGGATGTTGAAGGAATGAAGGAAGAGGAATCCAATTTCACAATGTTCACACTCAAGAACAATTCTGTGAGATTGCAATGCAATAGAGATTGAAATATATCAAAGGTTATTATTCCCAAGGATGAAAATTGATAAAGAAGATAAACTACGGATGCAAAACTAAGAAAATGTAATTTTTTTGAAAACACAATGTGATATGCAAAATGAACTAAAAATGTAAACAAACTATAATAGAAATTAATGAGACTGGAGAGGTGCACCTGGAAACTAGAAATTCATGGAGAGGAGCTCTAGAATCTTGTAGAAGTAACTATTGAAGCCCACTGGGACACTTATGCCAAGCTGGGTGACTTAGTCCTGTTTCGGGGAAATTCTGCCAGAACAAGTTTCAAACAAAAGGGTACTCAGAACTGCAGAAACTACTTTTCAGGCCTAGTAGTGGGACTAATACACCACTGATGGTGACTTAGTCCAGTTCCAAGTTTCGAGAAATTCAAAGGTGCAATATGTAGCTCCCATTCTGCACTTCAGCTCTTAATAGGTTTTCAGATCCGAAATTACAGAATCTGACTTACAGGTGATCTCCAAGCTTCTTTTAGGGTTTTGACCACTTTTAATGACTTTGATGATTTGTTGAAAAATTTTCACACCTTTCTCTTTGAAAAATTTGCACACAAGACCTACAAAACACATGTAAAGAGGGGGAAAAATGGTTAAGGGTTAGTGAATAGGGGTTTGCCTTGGTCAAACCCTGGTTTGGTAATTAAACCCTTGAAAATGAAATAAACTGAAAAGAGAATGATGATAGAACAACATGCAATGCTACAACTCACCAAACCCTTGAAGTGGAAATATGAAGATATGCAAGTAATGGCTCCAAAGTGCTTGAATGCTCTTGTAGACAAAATGCTTGAATGCAAAATCACTTGATTGCTTGATTAAAAAATTAAGAGAGTTTTGGAGATTAAGGAGGATGAAAATGAGAGGAAAAACCCTATATTTATACACAATTATGAAAAACTTCCCGAAAATACCACATCACAGGCCAACCTCAAGGCTTATAAAATAATCCCAGCCAAAAATTTGAAATAATTTTGATTTTTGAGCCAAGTGGGACTAATTCGCCCCTAGTAACAACTTGGTCCCACTTAGGAATTTTAAGTGGGTGTCATAAATCAAAGTGTATTAAATGATTTAATTTAACAAGATTATTCTCAAAAATACACTTAAGTTGGGCCTATAAGTGCATAATGGGGCCATTTAAACATAAAAAGGGTCAAATTATTGATGACAAGCCTAGAAAAGTATGAAAGTTTGTTACAACACTTTACAACTCTTTGAAATAAGGCTTGGCAAGTGATAATTTTTTTTTTATTTAGATGAAATATATTAATAAGGTCTTAGAAAAGTGTGAAAGTATGTTACAACACTTTACAACATTTAAGTAAGGAAGCACTTGAATTCTTTTAATTTTCTAGGGCCTAGGACCTAATGTGAATGTGTTGACCACATTACAACGTTAAATCAAGTCACAACTAAGCCAAAGTCGCAAGGAGGACCTAAATGAGGCAAAAAAGTAGAAGGTTAACTTTTTCGGTGTCCACACTTTGAACTTTTGATATGATAGGAAAATGAAGTCTTGTTGTGGTTTTATAGGCTCTATAGGCTTGGGAAAAAAAATCTATGGAAAAGTTACCTTTGGTGGACAATGGGTTAAAGCCACTATGATGGACGGTAAAGAGTTCATTGTCAAAGGGAAACTTTAAGCATTTATGTATGAATGAAGGGATTGCATTCATGGAGCAAAGCCATGGATAGCCTAGCTTCAGATGAAATTGGTCTGACTTTGGGATGATGGAGAATAAGATATCTAATGTTTTTGGTCCTATTTGCAATGGTAAGGTGATCGGTCCTATCGTAGGGCAAGCAAAACCATTATGCGTCTTGATCCATGCTTTTGGTTTATCATATATATCTTGATAGAGTTCATGCAAAGGTAAGAATTCCTCAGTGATCACATTCTCTCCATGGACGGGATCTATCAATATCCCATTAGTGGGCTTATCATAGATACGAATGACTATGTAAAGAGGAGCATCGAGTGCATGTTTAAGTATATCTTTATAGGTGAAAGCAATGTCAAGAGGATTTTTAGGTTGGCCCTTACGATGTTGAGTTTCAACCAATGCAACCAAACCATCGAAAGGATTTTGTTCTTGTTGATCATTATTTGTAGGACTTTGTTGAATTGTATCTATGTTCTCATCATCTGTGTCAACATTCATTACATCAGTCTTTGTAGTTTCACTAGCTTTGACGAATGAAATATTGTGTTTAGGCATAGGATTGGTAAAAATTTGCAAGTTTTGGTTAGGAGGGGCAACAAACTTATTTCCTTGATCACTAACACCTCCAACAGAAAAATAATCAGAATCAATGAGGTCTTGCATAAGATGTTTAAGACACAATATTCTATAGATATCGTGTCCATTTTTTAGTGATAATGGCAATAAGAATTTGATCTAAAGTTCAGTGGTAAAGGTTTATTAAGACTAGGTGTTTTGATTAGAGGCAAGGTAATAACTTGCTATTCTAAAAGTTGGGACATTGTGTTATGAAGGGTGTCAAGTAAGGGAGTGGATTATCTTTTCGAGTCCCCATAGCTAAAGGGTATCACGACTTTAACAATAACTACTTGGTTATTGAAATTCAAAGTTGTTTTTTGAGGGGGATTAAATAGAAGGAACCCTTTGTTCTGTTTTCTAAAAGGTTGGGATTTTTTTGGTTTATGGGCTCAGATTTCTCAATATGACTAGAGGTGGATTTTATATCTCAACTACTAACCGAATTTTGATAAACATGGAGGGTGGTACACAAGAGCATAAAGGATGGAAATTTCATCATGTAATCTTGTCTTGTATCTTACTTTGCAAATTTTCTAGGAAAATCTTTTGAAGGTGAGGATCGAGAACCTTCACATAAATTTGGGAATAAAGCCATTAATAGTGTGAGATAAAGTCAGTTATCTTTTTGTCTTCTTTTTGCTTGCATCTCATCAAATCGACCAAGGTCATATTAGGGGTCATATGTAGTTGGAAATGGTTAACAAATGCATCAAAAATTTCATTGAATGAATGAATTGAGTTGTTCGATAATGAAGAAAACCACTCCAAGGAAATATCCTTCAAGGACCTAGGGAAAAGATTAGCCAGGAGTTTATCATCAAGGATGAAGTCACTACATAAGGCTATATAGGCATTATAATGGTTAGAAGGATGTCCCTTTCCTCCATATTTATTGAATCTAGGCACCTCTACCCTTGTGGCATTAGTATTTGCAATATCTTCAAGGACAATGAAATGCTTTTGACATAATATGTAGGTAGGCCATTTTGATTTTGGTTGATGGTGGAAATTTCTTTTTGGAGGGATGAAACGGTTTGGAAGAGTTGATTTATGAGAGGGTCATTGCTTGTGTTATGAGATGGAAGTGAAAAAGGTGAAGGGGTGTATGTGTTCAAAGAACATGTAAATGCAGTGCTTATAGGTGCTAAAGTGGTAGGAGATATGACATACGATGCCACAAAGGTACTAGGGATGCTAGTGGAAATACCCAAGGAAGGAATCACATTACTAGTTGATTTGCGTTGTTGTTGTAACGCTGAAAATGAAACAAGCCTTTTGCACAATAGACAACAAAGAAGATTAGATCGTTAGAAGCACACATGCAATACAAATACTAAATCTAAAATGCAAATTCATACGTTAAGCAACAAAGAACATGGGAAAGTAAAATGTAATTAAAACTGAAACAATCTCACCAATTTTCAAACGTATTTCCATGAATCATCTCGATTGCCCTTCTCCATTTCGCTTGTATGGTATAATTTCCCTCAGATTTTCAAGTTCGTGCAAGTATAGCCTAAGATAATGATTAGAAAATAATCGAAGATTAAAGAAAAAGTTCTCTCAAAAGTTATCAAATTCGCGAGAGAGATTGGAATGAAGAATGAAAAATCAATTTATAGAAAATTGATTATTCGAACGACAGGCCAAGATTGAAAGATTAACAGACGGTTGAGATTGAGAGATTAGTCATGCATTGAATAAAGCTTCGATAGGTAACCCACAGTGATTTGAATTAGAAATAGGATTAAAGATTAAATAAATGATTTAATCTTCAGTTCGACATTCGAAGACATAAGAATTATCTTTGCATGACAAAGATGAAGATTGATTAAAGTAACTCTGCAAATTTGACATGCGCTGTAATTAATTAAATAAAGAATATTTGTGATTAATCCGCGTAATATAATTGAGTTAGAAGTGGGCGGTGCAGCCAGTTAAATGAAGAGATTATAGAAATGCACTTTCGGAACGATATAAATCAATAGTTAAGATGATTAAATAGATGTGAGTTGGAGGTAAAAGTGAATACTTAGATAACTCACATAATTATCTAAAATATATAGAAGAATAATGTTAAAAATAGATTTAATGAATTAAATGAATTCATTTAATTCAAGACTAGATATTTGAAGAATAATTAAATAAATAAGATTTATTTAATTAAGTGACGAAGGGGATTTAAATGAATAATTAAATAAATTATGAATTTATTTAATTATAGTTGAAATATGATGAAGAATAAATTAAATAAGAATTTATTTAATTTGACAAAACAGATAAGGTTAATTAGTAAGATAATTAAATAACAAGCGTTTATTTAATTAATTAGAAGAAATAAAGACAATGTGAAT
The DNA here is from genome assembly GCA_007258455.2 of Sequoia sempervirens. Classification (NCBI taxonomy): domain Eukaryota; kingdom Viridiplantae; phylum Streptophyta; class Pinopsida; order Cupressales; family Cupressaceae; genus Sequoia; species Sequoia sempervirens. The sequence continues at coordinate 148,767,190 of VDFB02000007.1, read as the reverse complement.
TAATTAAATAATTAAGATTATTTAATTAATAGATGAATTAATGTTAAGATGAATAATTAAATAATTGACATTATTTAATCATAACCATGAAGAATACGAATTATGAAGAATATAGAAGTCGCAGGCTAATAACCAGATTTCGGTGTCTACATTTGCCCCTCTTTGATACAATGTCATTTCGGCGTTGTGTCAAAGAAAATCAATAAGAAATATGGCCCAGTCAAGCTCCGGATTAGAACAGGTGAAGGTATGCCCCCTCGGGAAAATTGACAAATTTTTGAAATGTTCAAAAAAATTTGGAAATGCGCCCAATTAGTCCAGTAGATAGGCAGAAATGCAATGTAGTTGACAGAATTGGGTTCGAAAACGGGAGGGACGGGTACGGGATGATAGAAAACGGAAGTTTACACGGCCAGTAGGAAGAAAATGCCACCTAAGCCCTAGGTATATATTAAAATTGGGGTGAAAAACTATTCATTTACACCCACCCAGCTTAGAGATTTCAAAATTTTGCTCTGACTTTCAGCGAGGATGTCTCCAGTTCCAGCCACCCATCATCGTGCCTACAGGATCAGGACGTTCCAGAGACCAGCCGGCGCGGACCCCCTGGTATGGACCTAAAACTTGTCTTTTGAATTTTTTTTTATTTGTGCGCATTTTAAGGTATTTATTGCATTTTTAGTTGTGCGTCGCATTTTAATTTGCACCGCATCTGTATGCGCGAATGACGCATCTGCTTGCGAAAAGCCGCATGTGTATTTTAACGCCGACCGGTTAGGCTTAGTTTAGAAAATAACCGCATGTGTTTATTTTGTAACACATTTGATCATTTTGATACGCATTTGAAATTTAGGTATGCATGTGCATTTTATTATACACATTTGTTTATGTTGAAACGCATTTGAAATTTTGCAATGCACTTGCATGTTTAGCGACGCATTAGAATATGTAGACACGCACTTGTCATTTTGCACTGCAAATGTCATTTTTACGACGCATGTGATGATTATCAGCCGCATTTGATTAATCATGACGCATATGTAATTTGTGAACCGCATTTGTATAAAAGCGATGCATGTGTTAAAAAATGACGCATCCGCAAAATAACGACGCATTTGCATTTTATGTCAAAACATTCATTTTTCACTAGGGTAGATGATTCAGGCTAACATGAGGCATGGTGTTGTAGGTTGTTCTTGACCCTATCTACACATGTGAGTCGAGACCCACGATGTTTTGATTCAGAGACAGCCTACGGCCGGCCGAGCGACGAACTCTATGGCATTTGGGTTTGTTGCACATGACCGATATGCCCTAGATTAGGGAAAATCGGGGTTTACTGACAACACTTTGTGAGCGGTGGCACTCGGAGACGTCTTCCTTCCACCTTTCGACTGGAGAGGCCACGATGACTTTGGAGGATGTGTATAGGATTTTGAGGCTACCGATTAGAGGGACACGGGTGGTCTATGATACCCAGAGGGGTATAGCTGAGATGTGTAGGTATTACCCCCATGCTGACGTTAGACAGCTAGGGGTTGATGACTATGAGATTAGATGGCGGGTATTGGCCCAGAGATATAGACAGTTAGACTGTCTAGTAGCGACACTGATAGGTGGTATTGTACTGCCTGATCGCCGAGGTCATGGATTCCCTATGGGATGGGGTGAGATGCTAGTGGGCATGCTAGAGCGTCGAGTTGTATATGCTTGGGGTTCGTGTGTGTTGGGGATGCTATACTTCCACCTTCATGACATTGCCTATAGAGAGGCACAGTCGATGAGCTGTGGCACCACGCTCCTGATGGTATGGGCATGGGAGCATATTGCTATCTTTAGACCACCGGTGACAGTAGATCTAGCTCGTGGAGTGCCCTACGCCTTTCGGTATGCGGGAGCCACCACTCAGCACCACATTGGAGACACGGGCTATTATAGACATGCTATAGACCTGATGCAGGAGTTTACATGGAGACCATACCTAGGCTGCGAGGTGTGGTCAGATGAGGGCGAGCATTTTCCATATTGTCGACAGACACAGTATTTAGTGGGACGGACAGTGTCCCATATGTACATCATAAACGGCTGGGTTGCGGACTGGAGTCT
>VDFB02000007.1:148752423-148764984 GCA_007258455.2 Sequoia sempervirens | reverse complement strand
TGGAGTAGGACTTGGTTAATCATCCAAGCTCAACAAGAACCCATTGGTATCAAGTTCCAGCAAGGAGACAGTGAAAAGGTCTTCTAGGAGATTGTGCAAGCAACCTTTGGTCCCCCAGTCACCATATTGGTATCAGAGCATTTGTTTGATCAAGGCTTGTGATTGATGTTGCAGCCCACTGAGTCAGTAGGAGAGAACACACCAGAGGAAAGAACCATGGTGACTAATGCTGAGTTAGCTAAAAAGGTAGAAGAGCAAGAGGAGGATAACCGGTTGCTAAGAGAAAGGTTATCTCGAATGGAGAAGCTCTTGGATGAAGTCCAAGAAACAGGAGACAAAGTGAAGGATAAGATAGAACAGAAGGAAGAGCAGGAAGCAAAGGAAAAAGAAGAGGACTTGGAGGAGGAAGCTCCAAAGCCTGACCCTGTTCTTGCTGAAGAACCCTTCTTGAAGGCACTGCAGGCCTTAAGTGGCAAAGCTTTGGAAGGAGTGCCACTATTCAGTGGACAAATGGACCCTGATTCAGTTGTGGACTGGATTGAGAGTATTGAAAATCACTTTGAATGTGATTGTATAATAGAGGCCCAAAAAGTAAAGGTGGCCAAGTCAAGGTTGAGAGGAGCAGCTCTCACATGGTGGAAATTTGTACAAGCTGAAAGAGAGAAAGAAGGCAAAGGTCCCATAGTTACATGGAGAGGAATGGTAACTAAAATAAGGCAGACCTATCTACCTGATGACTATGAAGTTCAGTTGCATAGGAGAAGACACAATCTTAGGCAAAAAGATATGGATGTTCAAACATACACCGAGGAGTTTCAAAAATTGTGCCTCAGATCAAAGGTGGTTGAAGATGAAAGCATCAAGCTAGCAAGGTATTTGAATGGGCTTAAGTGGTCTATCCAAGAAGACATGAGCCTAGTGAACTTCAAAACCATCCGCCAATGCTATCAAATGGCCTTGAAGATAGAGGAGAAAGGAAAAAAGAAGCAAGAACAAAACCCCAAAGGTAGAGGTAAAGGGAAAGACAGCAGAGGACAAAGAGGTGGCTATGGTGGAAAGAGTTCATAACCAAGGGCCCAAGGAGAAGTCAGATACTCTGAGCAGCAAGAAGGAAGCTCTAGTAGAGGTGGTAGAGGAAGAGGCTCCAGCTCTAGAGGAAGAAGTGGTGGACAAGGAAGAGGTAACTACTTCACTAACATGAAATGTTACCATTGCAATCAATTGGGACACCCGGCCTATAGATGTCTAGAGAAAGGTAGTACTTCTCATGGAGGTGACAAGAGAACTAACCTAGTTCATGATGAGACAACTGCAGTAGATAAACATCTTGAAGTGCCATTGAATTCAGAGGAAGGTGAGAACCTCATGATGAGGAGAACTTTGATCAAGGAGTCGGTGAAAGAAGAACCAAGCCAAAGGAGGTCCCTATTTAGGATAAAGTGTAAGATGATGGGAAAAGTGTGTAGAGTTATCATTGACTCAGGGTCTACTGACAATATTGTGTCAGAGGAGATAGTCAGCAAGCTGAAGTTGACAAGGATACCCCACACCAATCCTTACAAGGTCACATGGCTCAATAAAGGTTAGCAACATGTCTTGAGTGAATGAACAAGCATGGGTGGAGTTCTCAATTGGTAGAGTACAAGGAAAAGTTTGTGTGATGTATTTACCTATGGATGCATGTCATTTTCTCTAGGTAGACCATGGAAATTTGATCGCCAAGCTATGCATGATGGAGCAAACAACTCCTATACTTTCAAGAAAGATAAGGTAACATTTAGAATTCAGTCTTTGTTAGAAGATACAGAGGTGCAGACAATAGGTCCTAAATTGCTCATGGTTGGTGAAAAAGAGTTCTTAGAAGCCTTGGAAGAAGGAGAAGGAGTTGGCTATGTAGTGATGATCAAGCCAAGAGAGGTGAGCAAAGAGAAAGCAGCTGAAAAGAAAGAGCTACCTAAGGAGATACATAAATTGTTGCAGACCTATGAAGGCATTGTAAGTAGTGGTCAACCAGCAACATTACCTCCTAAAAGAGCCATAAGTCATAGGATAGACTTGATACGAGGAGCTACCCTACCAAACAAAGCAGCCTATAAGATGACTCCTCAACAAAATGAGGAAATAGCCAGGAAGATTCAAGAACTTCTTAACCATGGTCTTATTAGGAAAAGCATTAGTCCATGTGCAGTACCCACTGCCTTAGCACCTAAAAAGGGAGGAGAATGAAGGCTTTGTACTGATTCCAGGGCAATAAACAAGATAAACATCAGGTATAGGTTCCTAGCCCTAGGTTGAATCTCATGCGGATTTTCTGGGTGAGCTGGAGTACTATGCAAGATAGATTGCAGAGTGGATTTGTCACCAGAATTAGGATATGAGGGAGAGATGAGTGGAAAACAACCTTCTACCATGTGAGGTGCATTGGCTAGTAATGCCATTTGGATTGTCTAATGCCCCCTCTACATTCATGAGACACATGAATGAAATCCTCAAAGACTACATTGGAAAATTTGTAGTAGTGTATCTTGATGATATACTAATCTATAGCAAAACAAGAGAAGAGCACCTCCAATAGATAGAGTTGATTTTCAAGAAGCTGCAGGAGGAGAAGTTGAAGATCAATTTGGAAAAGTGTGAGTTCATCAAAACAGAGCTGGTGTACCTTGGATTTGTGTTATCACATGGCAACTTGAAGATGGACAGTAGCAAAGTGGAAGCCATCCTCAATTGGCCTACTCCAAAGATAGCAACAGAGGTAAGAAGCTTCCATGGTCTTGCTCAATACTATAGGAAATTCATAAGACAGTTTAGTGCTATTTGTGCTCCTATGTTGGATACCATAAAAGGAGGAATGAAGACTAAGTTTGCATGGACCAAGACATTAACAAAAGTTTTGAGGATTCTTTGAAGGAAAGATAGCTACAACCTATTTTAGTGTTACCAATCTTTGAGAAGCTATTCACCATTGAGTGTGATGCAAGCAATGTAGCTATTGGAGCTGTTCTCAGTCAAGAGGGAAGACCGGTGGCTTTTCATTTAGAGAAGTTAAGTGAAGCCAAGAAGAAATATTCTTCTTATGACCTTGAGATGTATGCATTGGTCCAGGCTCTAAGGAAATGGAGGCACTACTTGCTTCCCAAAGAATTCATAGTGTATTCAAACAACCAAGCACTCAGTTTCCTGAATTCACAAGAGAAGTTGAGTCACAGACACATGAAATGGGTGGAGTACTTGCAAGCTTACACCTTTCAATATCAAGCACAAGAAAGGAGCTCTCAACAAGGTGGCAGATGCCTTGAGTAGAAGAGTCCTCACCATTCAAGAGATTCAGTTGAAGAGCATGGGGATAGATCATTTCAAGGATCTATATGTAGATGATGAAGATTTTGCAGACATTTATAAGGTATGTGCTGAATACAAGAATCATTTTCATAGTAAATATGCTGAATATACTTTGCAAAGTGATCTTTTGTTTAAAGGGAATCAACTATGTGTTCCTAGAGGTTCTATTAGAGAGAACTTGATACAAGAAAAGCATAATGGCGCATTGAGTGGTCATTTTGGGATCACCAAGACTCAAGAACTTGTCCAAAGGTTTTACTATTGGCCAAAGATGAACCTAGATGTTAGGAGGTATGTGGAGAGTTATGTGGTGTGTCAAAAGGCCAAAGGTACTTCTTCAAATGCAGGCCTATACCAACCACTGCCTATTCCTACTAGGCCATGGGAATGCTTGAGTATGGATTTTGTAGTTGGGTTACCCAAGACAAGACAAGGCATGGACAATGTTTATGTGGTTGTGGACAGATTCAACAAGATGGCTCACTTTGTGCCATGCAAAACAACCAATGATGCCAGTCAAATAGCTTCTCTTTTCTTCAAAGAGATAGTAAGGATTCATGGATTACCAATCAGCATTGTATCAGACAGAGACACTAAGTTCATGAGTCATTTTTGGAAGACTCTTTGGCAAAGATTGGGCACTAATCTATCTTTTGGATATGCATACCATCCCCAAACTGATGGTCAGACCGAATTTGTAAATAGGACACTTGGAAACCTCTTAAGATGCTTGACCAAGGAATATGATCAACAATGGGATCAGTTGATTGGGCAAGCTAAATATGCCTATAATGATACTATCAACAGATCAATAGGGAAGAGTCCCTTTGAAATTGTCTATGGAATACATCCTAGAGGAATCTATGAGCTGAGAGAGTTGAAGGATGGAGTCAAGGGAAGTGGATATGCTGATGACTTTGCCTATGCAATGCAGGAGATTCATGATATAGCCAGAAAAACATTGGTAGAAAATACCATGAAGCATAAGACTAAGGTGGATGAGCATAGAAGAGAAGTGTAGTTCCATGTTGGAGATTTGGTGATGGTGCATTTAAACAAGTATAGACTATAGAAAGGAGTTCCTCATAAGTTGCAAATGAAGAGGATAGGTCCCTGTCCTATCTTGGAGAAATATGGAAACAATGCTTTCAAGGTGCAGCTACCAGATGACAGTGGACTGTCCCCTATTTTTAACATTGCAGACCTAGTCCATTACAAAGGACCACCACCAAACATGGATTAGACCGTCCATGAAGTCACCCAAGATGTGGAAGCACTTAAATTTCCTACTGTTACAGTCAAACAAGCTGACAAGATATTGGATACCAGGGTATACAAGAAGACCAGGACCAAAGAATACAAAGAACATCTGATGAAAAGGCATGGTCAACCTGATGCTGATGCAGTGTGGATCAAGGAGTCAGAATTCAAGAAGTTGGGCATTGATCTCAACTTGCTCAATCCAAGGGTGGATTGAAATATTTTGTTTTGGGGAGGATGGTGCAGGAGCACCTAGGCTAAACTCTAGTTTGTTATGTTCAATTTTGGCTTGTACCTGATCTTAGCCAAGTCAGGGTATTAGTGTGTTTGCTTTGGACCTTAGAAGGTCTTGTTTGTGTGTGATGAGTTAGTCACTAGGACTAAATTCATCTTAGTGTAATCATTGTGGTTAAATTTTTCTTTATTTAGCTTTAGACAGCTTATGTTGGAATGTAGGGCATTAAATATGTGCTAAACACATCTAATTTGTTAGAAGATGCCAAGAGGTAGTTAGGGGAGTTGTTGGCTCATAATCAAGGAGATTGAGATCCTAAGATGTAGGATGATGGAAAGAGTTGCAAGAATGTTGCAAAGTTGCATGACAACATTGTTAGGTTGCATGCAACTTAGTTGTCATTGGATTCCCTAGAAATCAGGAGTGTGGGATCGATTAACTTCCCTTGACACATGGAAAAGGCCTCTAAGTAGGTGTGGTGGCTCATAGACAGCAGTTAGAAGGCATTGTAATCAAGTTTTGGTTTTGGTGTGAATAAAGAAATTTTGCATTTCCTGTGTTTACCCGTGTATCTTGAGAAACAGAGCTATCAAAGGCACTGTATATACTAAATTAGCATGGTATTTGAGTTCATAGAATAGTTTTGAGCATCTTTCATTTGGTAATCAAGTTGCTTAGAGTAGAGTTGTTGTTTTGAATTCATAAGTTAGTTGTAGAGGGTTTGTAATCTTTGTTTTGAGCAGTCAGTTTTTAAATGGCTCCCCCATAAAATCCAACCACGAGATCACCCTAAGGTTGGATTGAAATGACAGGGGATCCAACCACTTGTATATATTTAGCAGTAGGGAGTGTAGGGAATGGAGCAAGTATTTTTAAGATCAAACCCTAGGTGAGCTAGGATAGTCCGGTTAGGAGTTTGATAGAGAAAATTGGAAGAACTTAGGTAGGGGTTACAAGCACTGTACGGAGAAAGCATGGTATTAACTAGGGTAGGATAAGGTCTTCACATGCCAGAAAGATTGAAGCATCAATCAATCCATTTGTGTGAGAAAGAAATAAGAAACCAGTGAAACCCTAAGAATTAGGCCTAATAGCCCTTTTCACCCTTGATTGTAGGAAGCTATTGTATGGAGGAGACAGGGGTCTAAAACCCTGTGAATGTTTTAAAAGACTGAAAAGGGTGTCTGAAAGTACCATTTATTTGTTAGGTTGTTTGGAGAGTTTAACCAAGAAAAGCAGAAAAGTGACTGGTAAGGGCTAGAAGGGAATAGGCCTCTTCAATGAAGAATCTTGAGATCGGGTAGATTGAAGATTAAAGATCCTCCAAGATGTATTCAATTGGATGTGAAATGCAAGGAAATAGAGTTTCTAACACCCCTGCAAGCAGGTCAAGTTTGATGATGAATTTGGCACTTAGATCCTTCTAGGTGTTGGAAGAAGATTGCAAATTCAAATGGTGTTGAGTCCTCCAAGGTTAAGCACAAGGAGTGAGACTCTTGAAACAAAGTTGAAGCAAGGCTTAGTTAATGACCTAAGTCTAGTTAGAGCCTAGAAGTTGTCAGGTTCTTGGGTGAAGGCAGAGAGAAGTCTTCTAGTAGGTTGGTGCAAGCAAACCCTGGAGCAAAACATACACCACTAACCCACAATTAGAGGTAGTGGGGCGCTGAGAGAGATTAGTGGACTACTGAGCAGGACCAGGCCTACACAGAGAGATACATTTATGTAGGAGAGAGATTCTACTCACTAAGAGTGAGATACTGCTCGTTAGGAGAGAGACTAGGAGAGGCAACAAAGACAACAACTAGAGTTGTAGTTAGTGTAGGGAACTACACATAGACAACAACTCAGGGCTACTTCCTCCTAGGGATAGGGTCAAATGGTGTCAATGACTCTTTATGGATAGGCCATGGCGAATGCATCCTAATACAAGATGATATATCATATGTAGATTCCTCCCCATAGACGACGACCAAATTTCTTTCATAGGATTTCTTTAGCTCCTAGTGGATCAACAGGTGGGCCATTAGTTGGCCAGCTAGGAGTAGGTTCTTCAAGACATTAGCATATGCCACTCCCTCGAGAGAAGGATCAGGGGAGCAGAGGATAGCCCCCATGTACAAATATAGATATTTTTAATGTAGCCCTGATTTATGATGTATATTCATTCATTAGCTCTTTTTGATAGCCTCATGTATATTTTAATGTATATCACACATTTTGATATGTATCATGACATTTATTTTTTGATATATATATGGGATGATTGATGATGCAACAATTATAGTATGATGTCTTGTTTCATGCTTATGATCTCATGTGATATATGTATTCTTTATGGATACATTATGGATGTGTTATGTATGGATGTAAATGTTTATGAGATGTTATGATACACTTATATGATAGGTGATGGTTATTTCTCTTATTATGCTCATGTTATGATGCGGATGCACGTGTATATGTATGAATATAATGATTCATGTATGCATGATGTATGTAATGAAACATTATGAATGATTTCTTTTTGTTTTCTCATGCTATGCAATGATTATGCATGATGTATGCTAATGAATTGTGGATGCATGATGAATGTATTTATTATTATTTTTTTTGTATGTCATGATACTAGTTGGAAATGTTAACATGTATAGAAGTAGAAGAATGATATGGATATTGATTAGCCATCATTATTGAGATTGAATTAGTATTCCAAAAAACCTATGATTATTTGAGATTTTATTGGATATGTGATGAGATATGATAGATGATATTGCTTTTGCTTCTCAGATTAGACTTAATTCCATCATACCACTCCTTATTTTTGATATAGAAAATAGACACGATGCACCAAGGTATTGAAAACTAGGATGACGTTGTATCTAATGCATGGACTTTGGCTCTGCAAATAGATAGGAGTATCCTTGTTCATACCTGACATACATAAACCTTTTTTGATCATGTAAAAGAATGAAGCCATCAAAGTAAGGAGTATAATACAAAAAAGGTATGAAAAAATTGATATGTCCTAGCCATTTTTTTACTTGAGACTATCCTCATACACACAAGGAAAGTATTCACCAAGATTGTATTACAAGAATACCTAACAAGCACAAAAAATGAAAGAAATTATCAATGCACCATTCCTTTCTCTTTAAATAATTTTGTAGAATGATGTAAGCAAGGTGGTGACAAGACACTTTCCAACACAAAATTAATCAAACCTTAACAAAGAATCAACTCCTGCATCACTAATCCTTCAACTTGTCTCAAATATTCACAATATGGCTTGTAGCCCTCAAAGAACAACACTTGGACCTATCTTTTGGAGAAGGTCATATAGAGGCCAAAAAAACATCAAAAAAGACTCACCACATACCCCAAACCAAAATCCCAAAAGGTTTCAAGAGATTTCTTCACAACAATATTGAGATCCAATAAACCACCCCTGAATTAGGCTACTCAATTAGCCCTATTTTCCAAAGGAAGTACTTCCTAAACTCCTTGTTTTTAAAAAAACTCCTTATACAATCATTAGTTGTGTGTCAAAACACCCAATTCCACTATCTTTTCTCATATTAAAAATCCTTACAACACTGATCCAAGAAACCCTCAATTTCCATGCAAATACCTAGGGTTTTCTAAAAATCACAACTACTGGGCTTTCTAAACTCCAAAATTGCACCCAACACATTCAATGAGGTCTGTATAGACTCTCCAAACCCTCAAAAGATCAATTCCATCAACAATTCACTAAAACCCTCTCACAACACTTCAATTTCATAAGAAAATTGCACTGCCCAGCCCTAGGGCATCATTCCCAAAATAACAACTTGTTTCTTTTTCCCCTCCAAACAATGTAAACACCTACCCTACCTTATGAAATTCCATTAATCCAAGAAACAAGGCTAGAAAGTAGGAGGAATGGACTATTCCATTATTTAATCACCAAATAGAGCCTCACTGGTTTTTACCAGACAGTTGCAAAAAATTTATGAGATCTTCCTCTAAAATTAACATTAGACTCTCAAAATGATTTCAAATTAAAGTTAAAACATTCTAGAACAATCTATAATGGATTTCAAATCATTCAAAACCTATATGGGTCCGTACAGAAGAAATTTTTAGAAAACTAGTGAATTTGCAAAAAATAAATGTTGTATTTTATTGGAATCTTCAATACAACAAAGTTCTAACTACTATATTTGAGCCTTTTGAGGCATTATATAGCCATTACACTTGAATTCTAACCATTCCAACATTCATAACTACCTTTTTTAGTTTTAAGATCAGATGTAATGCACAGAAAAATAATTCAAAATCAGACACAATAACACAGCAGATACCCTGGGAAAACCCTCCTCTTGAGGGGAAAAACCCAACAACAAATATCTCTCTATAATATATCAATAATGGCAACAAGTCTCTTTACAATGAGGCCAATCTCAAGGCCGATATGCAACACCTTCACAAGATGCAATGATAACAAGTAATCAACACTTCCTTGTAACTCAAATCTGCCCTTAAGAAATTCGCTATCTGCTCTTGATAATTCACAATTTGCACTTGATTGATCTGCCCTTGAAGAATTCACACTTGGAAGAGAAGAAATACTCAAACTTGATTGATGATCAAATGGAGTGAAATGATCTTCTATATATACATATTGATAGAGAGGTCGCACCTCTTCAAGAGATAGGTCGGCCATCATACAAAATATAATTACAAATAATAAATGCTAATTTCAAGGAAGGTCGGCCAAGATGAAAATTACATTGTTGCCATGTGAAGCACCCCTTCACATTAATTATCACAAATAAATGAATAGCTATTAGGCTATATGAATTTATGCCTTCACTTGTGACTGGAAGGATGAGCTCGAAGCTGCTATAACATCAACAACCTTTTGAACTTCCCAAACTCTTCAACTACCCAAAAGTTGCACTTTTACAAATTTTGCCCTTGACAACATTTTACACTTTTTGCAATTTTTCCACTTTTGACACAAATAATTCAAAATCCACCCAAATACATAATAAATGGTCTTTTAGACCTTATTTAGCATAAATATACTCAAACCACCCCATACTAACCTAGAATCACCTACCAACCAACATCAAAGGATCAAATTTTGACAAAAATGTTTAGGTGCTCCTGCACCACACACCCCCATAGAGAAAGAACTCATGCCACATGAGTTTTTCCTTGTCTCTATTCCTCCATGCTTTCCACATTTTCTTTGGTCTTTAAACTCTTTCCATTGGTCTATATATTGTAATCCTTCAATCTACCCTGCTTCCTTGCTCTTGTTTGCTCTTGCATGCGAATTTATCTTAGTCATTAGACCTACCATTTGTCTTCCATCTTTTCCTTGACCAAAACCTGATTTCTTTCCTTTACCTACACCTGCAAACAAACAATTGAACTAGCAACTCAATGAACTGCCTTCATCTTTACCTCCCTCCTGCTGTCTCCATTCATCCATTCCATATTCCTTCCTCCTTCCTTCTCCGTCCCTTCCTTCCATCCACTATATCCACCTTCCCATTCCATGTCGATCTTCACTGTGTCCTTTGTCTTCCTTTACATCCCTTATCAATTCTTTCCTTCCACACATGATTAATTTTTCCTTACCTTTCTCATCTTCCACCAAAGGAGTAAAAAAAAATTACATCCATCTTTTACTATGGTATATGTGTTCTTTCTCCCATCATACAATGCATGCCTGTCATATTGCTAGGGCCTACCTAGGAGTAAATGACAACAATCCATAGGAATAATATCACAAACTACCTGATCTTTATAGCCTCCAATTTGAAACTCTACCACAACTTGTTCATTGACCAACAAAGACTACCCATCACTTAACCAAGACACTTTATAGGGAAACTTATGAGGAACTTTTTGTAAATTCAGTTTATTGACCATCTCACTTGACACCATATTCTCTATAGAACCAGAATCAATAAAATTTTTGCATACCTTGTCTTTGCACTTACATGTGGTCTTGAAAATACTTTTCCTTTCCAATGGTTCCATCTCCTTTGCTGCCGTCAATACAGTCTTCCTCATCATCAACATTCCCCTTGTTTCAAGAGAAGCTCTTAAACTTGCAGAATGAGTGCTCTCACATTCCTCTTCTTGAATGATTTGTGCCCTCCTATCAATCCTCTTTTCTCCACTTGATGAGCTACCAAAAATTTCAGTACATTTCCAAGATGGATGACCATATTCATTACAAGTATAACATCTCCCTACAAAAACATCAGAATTTCTACCACCACTAAACCTTCCTCTACCCCTAAAACCACCTCTTGTATCAACACCTTGCTCCTTACCTCTATTTGCTTCTTCTTGTTCCTCACTTGGCTTCTTTGATGTAGGGATTGATCTTCTCCCTCTTGTGCTAGTGCCTCTTCCTCTAATAGATTTCTCTTGCCTTCTTTTGAGCTTTTCCTCCACCCTGATTGCTAATTGAAAACACTCTTCAATAGTCTTTGGGTTAGCAACAACAAGTTCATCTTGTATATTAAATATGAGACCACCTAGATATCTAGCCACCTTTTCAACATCATCTTCATCCCTTCTTGACCTTATACTTAATTTGTAAAATTAATCATTATAGGACTTGACATCTAGATCCTTTTGCTTCAAACCTTGCAACTTCTTATACAATTGAACTTCATAATCTTTTGGAAGAAACTTACCTTTCAGTTTTTGCACCATCTTGTCCCAAGAAACTATTCTTGACTTGCCTTGTTTTCTCCTTTCTGCTTGCTCATAGTCCCACCATAGAAGAGCATGACATTTGAGTTTTGTTTTTGCCAACTTCACCATCTGTTCATCTGAAATATCTTCACTTTCAAAGTAATTATCCATAGCAGCAATCCAATCAAGCAATTATTCTTCATTTAAATTTCCACCATACATAGGAAGGTCAAATTTTACCTTCATTGAATCACCTTTCACTACTTTGAGCATCTTTACCATCCTCTGATCTTCAGGTTCTAACTCCTCATCAATATCTTCATATTCTTCATCTTCCTCCTTTGTTTCACTCTCTTCATTCTCATCTCTTCTTTTCTTTGTCTCCAAGGCAGCAAGCCTTGCCAACACAGTATTATGTAATTCCACAAGCTTAGCATGCTTCTCCTTTAGTTCCTATAACTCTCTAGCAACACCAACACCCTTTGAAGGCATCTTTACCAATTTGGCTTTTCACCGTCCAATCAACTTTCTTCAAACCTGCAAAATTCAACCAAAGAGACCTTGTCCCTGAGCTCTAATACCACTTGATGTAAGCAAGGTGGTGACAAGACACTTTCCAACACAAAATTAATCAAACCTTAACAAAGAATCAACTCATGTATCACTAATCCTTCAACTTGTCTCAAATATTCACAATATGGCTTGTAGCCCTCAAAGACCAACACTTGGACCTATATTTTGGAGAAGGTTGTACCAAGGCCAACAAAACATCAACAAAGACTTACCATAGAACCCAAACCAAAATCCTAAAAGGTTTCAAGAGATTTCTTCACAACAATATTGAGATCCAATAAACCACCCTTGAATTAGGCTACTCAATTAGCCCTATTTTCCAAAGGAAGTACTTCCTAAAATCCTTGTATTTAAAAAAATTCCTTAGTTAGTCATTAGTTGTGTGTCAAAACACCCAATTCCACTATCTTTTCTCAAATTCAAGATCCTTACAACACTAATCCAAG
>VDFB02000007.1:148737136-148750387 GCA_007258455.2 Sequoia sempervirens | reverse complement strand
ATAACTCAATGAAAGCTTTGGAAGCATACACAAAGAAATTCAGTTTTTAAATTTAACAAAATTCCTCAAAGAGATGTGGTTTAAAAATGTAATAGGAAAGTGTATCGAATTGTGTGATTTAAAATATCCATTGACAACGTAAGGTTGTAACATGACAAACTGGTGCATGAGCACCTAGGTCATGAAATTCCTTCAAAAGGCTAATTTGTTCAATTTGTAATGTTCAAGTAAATATGATGAGTGAAGGTCATTAAACGATGAATTTCAATGTATTTGCACCATGAAATAGGTCACTAGGTGATATTATTGAAAAGTTGCTTTTTATAACAAAAGTTGTCAATTATTGTAAAAATGTAAAATTGCACAAAAGTAGGAAGGTGAAGAGTCTTTTTTGTTGAAGGGAAAGGATGGGTTGATGAAGATGAAGAGGTAGTTATTTCAACTAATTTAGAAACCTTTAAAAAGAATTGTAAGCTCGAGAAAGGAAGATCTTGTATCCCAAAAATCCATAAAAATTAATAAAAAAACTTATGCTCAGTTATTTTGGAAAGCTTTTCTATTCTTGTTTTCAGGTTGCATAGTGATTCAAGAATTCTAAGATTTGATTCTTGTCAGGGAAAGAGACTTCTTTCATTCTTGAAAGTTGTAGGAATTGTAATACAAATAATTAATCTAATTTGAACTTAGTTTCCTAAGTCTCGATCTGTGGTTTCCTTAGAATTGTTTTGAGAGTCTAAAAAGTGACTCTTAGCCATTCCACCGATGTAGGGCTAGTAGGTCAATGGAATGGATCATATTTAGTGTCTTTTCAATGTGAAGATGTGTGTGGCAGGGGTAAATAGAAATAAGAAGTCGGGATACTATTGCATGAACAAAATTATGAATTTTCTCATTCAAAAAAATGGTGTTTTCAAGTAGGGTTTGAGGAAACAACATGTAGAGGAGCTTTGAAATGATTTCAAAATAATTTCTAGAAATAATGAAGCATGTTTCAATTGTTGGGTGGAGTAGTAGAGGTTTTGCAAATGTTTCATTAAAGAAACCCTTATGGTTGGTGTGTTTTCACCCTATAATCAAATGTTTACTGATTTTGTGTATTGATGAGCATTTCCCATCTTTAAACTTGTTTATTTATGAGTTTCTACACATGGCCTAAGACTGTTTGTAGGTTTGGTGGATTAGTGAGTAGTTCTATGATGACTTGCTTTGATAAACTGACCTATTTAAGGGCTTTTACCAGTAGACAGTATGTTGGTTCTACTCTATTTTGTGAAATAAGTGTATAAAATTTTATAGTATGTTGAAAAGGATCAAAATAGGCTTGAGAATCTGTATTGGGATTGTGTAAATGCTTTATGATAGAAAAGGAATCACCCGATTAGATGGAATGTTGGCCTAATAGAGATATTTGGCATTGTTTGCTAAAAATAGAGAATATGTAGAAACAGTGAAAGGAATGTTGTTAAGTGCTTGGGAGTAGTCTCATTTGTGATGACGTAGTTGTGTCTATGCTTGGTAATGTTTTGAAGGTAGATTGTGAAATATTTGATGATTTGGGCATATGTTTCCAATATATGTCAATGGTTTCTTGAATGCAAAGTAGTCAGAGTGTGTCTATACTGATATATTGGAATATTACAATCAAAACATGATGAAATTGGTATCTTAAAGGTCTGGTGATAGTGTTAAACTAATGTTGCTTGTTGTTGTTACAAATGGTGTTTAAGTGAAGATAAGATGATGGATGTGTTGATTTGAGCAAAGATATCTTAAATGGCTGGGATGATGTTTGATTGCAGGTCTAAGGAACAGAGGTGTTTGATTGTTTTTTCCATGAAGGGGTAAGTTGATTTGATGAGTGATTGTTGTATTGTTTATGACAAGAACAAAGTTGAAAATTGATTATGAAAATGGTTTGCTAAATGGAGATGGTGAATTGGCTACTGATAGCCTTATAACTTGAAATGAAATAAATGCATTTTGGTTGAATGAAAAGTAGTTTTGGATGAATTTGACAAAGTTTGTATAAATTGATCTTTTACTCTTTAATGATTTGGGAAGCAAGTTCCCTAAAGAAATGATGTTGTTGAGTGGCTTGGCAATCTGATATTGCATCACAAACAAACAATTTGATCAACATGGAATAAGCTAAACAAAAAAAATGAAAGCAAGCCATAATAGAATGAAAGAAAATGTACAAATATTTCACATACCTAAAAAAGAAAAGTTTCAAATAGAGTTCTACCCAATTATGCAGCTTTGTCTTCCTTCCTCAAACTCCTCAAAAATTTGACTTCTTCAAAAGCTTGTTCCCCTCCAAATTTCAATTGTATATCAATTATCACTATAATTCAAACTTCAATTGATATTATATGCCTCTCAACATGAAAACTCTGCTATTTCATGCAAAGGTGATGGAAAGAACATTCAAAAGGTGATGGAATCTCAAAATCATGCATGCACACTTCACTCAATCACCAAAAATCATTTTTTTGTCAGAGCACGCGCAAAACCAGGAGAATATGCAGAATGTGGGCCGACATCACAGGTATATTGTGATTTATTACCATTTTTAATGATAACGCGAGTGCGTTATTTAATCCTAAATGAACATATCTCTACTAGTTAATAACGCGCTCACATTGTGATAACTATGTCACCCCTATCTGTCAAGTATCATCTCAGAACTACCACAACGAACTGTCTTCCAATGGTTCCCATTCAGCTTCTCTAATTGGGCCACAAGGCTCCACATAGGATGGTCAAATGGTCAAAAGGAAATCAAGCTATGTTGGCATATCGATGAGACACTATCTGTGTCTCCTCGATGCCAACACAATCAGCATTCGATATCGCCAACAGTCCTTACAATCGACAAGAGGTTATATCGAGTTCAACTGTTGCATCGACTTCAATTTTCCCTTCGGCAAGACTATCGCTCTCACCAGGACCTCATGCTGAGCCTTCATGTTAATCCATGTGCATCCACCAGTCGACAAGACTCATCGCTTTTGCCAAGACTTCATACTGAGGTTCAAAAGTCACATAGATAATAGAAATTACATCAGTGAGACTATCATCTTTCACCAAGAGATCATATCGAGGTTCAAAGACTTTCTCCGAAGTGATCAATAGTCAACAAGACTTTCGTTCATTGCTAAGACTTCACACCGAGACCCCTTTAGTTACATCAAGCACCAAATGGTCGGCAAGACTTCACACATCGATAAGACTTATTACCGAGCCATCACATGTTACTCCGAGGACACCAAACAAATGCTATCGGCCAGACATACCAAACTACTGCCTGGAAAATCATGAAAGCTGGTTACTACTGGCCCAGCTTGTTCAAGGATGTGTATGCCTGGTCAAGAAAGTGCATCAAATGTGCTCTGTTTTTAGGAAAAGAGAAGTTTCCTGCTATGCCCCTGCATCCAATTCAAGTAGAGCAGCCCTTCATGAGATGGGGCATCGATTTTATTGGACCAATAAATCCACCTTCCAGTGCTGGTCACAGATGGGTGCTTACAGCCACTGACTATTTTACAATGTGGATAGAAGCAGTTGCATTGAGGGAAGCAAAAGAATCCTCAGTGTTGAACTTCTATGAAGATATAGTCACCAGGTTTGGAGTGCCTAACTCCATCATATCTGATAATTCCCTTGCATTCATGGGTCTAAGGGTAACTGACTGAGTCGTTAAGCATGGCATTCATTTGAGCACATCTTCAAATTATTACCCTCAAGGTAATGGCCTAGCTGAGAGCATGAATAAGAACCTCATCAGAATTATTAAAAGAACCATAGAGGACAACCAAAGAACCTAACCCAATAGTTTAAAGAATGAAATTTGGGCAGATAGAGTGACCCCTAAGAGGTCTGTTGGTAACTCGCCATATATGTTGGTCTATGGCAAAGAGGCAACATTCCCACTATCAGTGGAGCTTCTGGCTCTTGATATTATTCGCTAGTTGGAGATGCTTGAGGGACAGGACCCAATGTTTGTAACGTATGTAGAGCTCATGGAGCTTGAAGAATCGAGGGACAGGCCAATGAAAAATTTGGAGGATCATCAACTCCAAACTAAGAATACTTTTGATAAGAAGGCTACAGGAAAGTTTTTTAAGGAAGGAGACCTCGTGCTCAAATGGGATGTTCTAAAAAGTAAGTCGGGCCACCACACCAAGTTCGATAACATGTGGACTAGTCCATTTATTATCACAGGATGTAAGGAGCACAATGCTTATCAGCTAGCTACAACAGAAGGGGATTTGCTTCCTATCCCAGTTAATGGGATACACCTTAAGCCCTACTTTCAAGCCTAATAAGTGCCTTTGTTGTACATATCTAGTTAGGTTTTACGTTTCAAATAAGTGCTTCGCACTGTGGTTCATTTGTTTTCTATTTTGTTCCATCCCTTGACTGCTGTTTTAAAGCGGATTGACAATTTTTTTTGTTCTCTAAGTTTTCTAATGACTCCATGCCCAATGGATAAGCCTAGTCACTGGTTCTTATGTTTAGCAGGCAAACATCCTGCAAAGGTCGCCAAAATTGTTGTCTCTATTTTACCTACAGTTAAATCAGGCGAGAGTCAAATGTTAGATCTTAAGAGGCTAGTGGGACATTCACACAAGGGCAAAGACTCTACTTCTATTGCTAGGTCATGGGGAACTCAGTGGGAGAAGATACCATGGGAGGATTTGGCATGAAGATCATCCAAGGAGAGAGTCGACAAGACTCTCCTACTGTCTAGCTGACCAACTGTTTCGATTCATTCCATCTTGAGTAGGTCACTGAGACCTAGTTCTTGTCATGTCAAACGAGCCTACAGAGCCTATCGATGTGATAGGAATGGGTCGGTATGACCTCTTATCACACGGGTCTATCTGGCCGACAGGTCATTCAATCATAAAAGTTGAGGAGACTCTCGGTGAACAGGGGCTTTGGGGTAGCTTCCGGCATTCAACAAAGGGTCTCGGCGAGCGGAGGAGGTCTTACCGAAGGATGAAGGCTTAAGGCCTTGATATGCTTTTCCTTTGGTAGGAGTCTCACCAATACTAGGATGGGCCCTCACCAAGACAAAATCAGTTCAGCAGGGGTCTTGCTGAAACATATAGATGGCTCTTTGGGCAGACAGGAGGAACTCAGCGAGAAGTTTCACCGACTTGCTGATGTCTTGCTGACAGCAGAGGGAAGTCTCAGGATAGGTCTGGCCGACTAAGTCTCCCCGGCATAAAGGAAAGGAGGGCCTTCGGTATGACTAGGTGATATCGCCGAGATGTCTTAGTGATTTCACAATGTCTCCCTGAACTGAAACGGAGCTTGACAAAGTCAAGGGCTCGTTATAGAGTCTCTGCAAGTGAAGAAGTCTTGCCGATCGAAAGGAGGCCCTACTAGAACACAAGAGGTCTCACCAATAGTTGAGGATGTCACCCGGACGTCCTGCCGATAACAAAAAGTCCTAGCGACATGCAGCGTGTTATCAACAAGAGTCTCACAGAGCAGCAGAGCCTCCAAAATGAAAAGCGATTTCAGCCAAAAGAAGGGTTCTCAGTGAAATGTCTTGTCGAGATGGAAATGTCACCCCGACTCAAAGAGCCTTCGGTGTAACGAAATTTTCACCAAGATGTCCTGGCGATAAGGTGGGGTCTCACTGACAATGGAGGAGCCTTTGGTGTAGCACAAAGAGCTCGGAAAGACTTCTTCCTGACTGGTGGGAGTCAGGCCGAAAGCAAGGAGGTTGGCCGAGGGTTCATACCTCAGCGTGAGTCTTACTGAGTAGCGACTCTTCAGAATGAAAAGGATTTCACCAAGAGGAGGGGGAGTTCTACGTAATGTCTCGGCGACACAAGGGGTCACGTCGACAGCAGGGGATCCCCACGTGACTCATTAACCCTCTGATCTCTTAGCGATAACAGTGTCTTGCCGATGGCTACAATAGTATCGATATGATCTTTTGGGCTCACTGGGATCTCTTAGCGATGGCTCCATGTTTTGCCAATGCTACAAATGGGTTGGATCATATCAGTGAGAAACTTCTAGTGTCCTACCGAGATGCAATCCAACTGAGGAATTTGACCACCCGAGAGTCTACGTGTAGTTCACTCAGCCAATCAGAGGGGTCTGAGGGTCAACCATGGTAGTCTAAGGAATTTCAAAGTGGTGAGGGTGACGTGTATATATTGCAGGCTCAGAGTATTCAAGGTGCAGATGAGGTAGCTCAATCGAACATGGCGACGGGATCAGAATGAATGCAGTAGCTGAAGATATCTGAAGAAGGCTTCCTCGGGGATGACTCTTCACTGTCAGGGACATGGAGGGGCTTCATCATTAATTTCGATCAAAAGATCTGAGATAGATCTTTTTCTGAGCTCGGATATTTTTGGTATGCCCTAATGGGTCGATATCAGTCTGTATATAAGGCATTTTTTCCTTTTTTGTAAATAGTCCTGATTGCACACTCTGAAGAGTTAGTGATTTTTAATCAATCCTTTCTCAATCAATGTATGTTTTCTGTAACTCAACTGGAATCTTGAATACAACACAGAGATTACCTTGAAAGGTTATGTTCATGCTTGTATTGATTCTCATTTCTGTATCTTTCTTTTGTACATGCAAGTCTATAATTGTGTTTTCACATTTCTGCATTTATATCTTAAGGTTGTGAAATTGATCTTTCCTTCCCAAGGTGTATGTGTATGCCAAACCTGTTAGGACTAAAGCATTAAATCTGAAAGAGGTTGTTCTAGGTATATAAACCATTTGAATTAGGCTTTCAAGTGTATGTTCTTCCTGTGTTCATTTCATGATTTCTCATTAATATGGTGTATCACCATAGGTTTAGTTTCATTTTTATGTATATCTTCCCTCTTTCCTCTCAAAGAAGTAGTAGTTTAGGTGATACCCAAAGGAAGTCGGCCTTCTCCAGAGGTTCACTTCAATCATAGGTGACCCACAGCCTTGGAGTGATCCCATGTTGCTCTAGAATGCTCAGTTTTTGTAAAACTTTGCACAGGGTGCAATTCTAGGTGACAACAGTTTCTAGCATGCCCAGTGGGACTGGAATTGTTTTAGCTACTGGTTCGGTATGCAGCCAGTGGATTATAGATTTTATACAAGCTGTTTTGCATACCTGATGACTCCACAAAGAGGAAGAACTCCAGAAATCCATGCCTTCTATAGTATATGAAAAGAGTGTGAACAAGAAGCAGCTCAGGCCCTTTTAAATACTTGCAGTTGTCACCACCAAGAAGATGAGGCAGAGTTGAGGAAAGGCAAAGAACAACAATCATCTATTCCAGAAGAACTCAGTCCACTCCTCCACCTGTAAGGTCTCTTTTCATTGTGCCAACAAATCCGCCTCAAATACCTTCAATGGCCACTCTGAGGAATCAACCCTTTGTGGATTTCAACGGAGGGAGTCCCTTGAACTTGGCGCAGAACAATGATATTCCAATGGCAGCTTTGAAGAGTCTACCCATTTTCATAGAAGAAGATCAAACTACTCCCATTGAACACATAAGAGACGTGGCCTCGTTATGTGAAGTTCAACACATAACACAAGAGGACGTTGCAGTAAGATTGCTAGCTGCTTCACTGAAAGGAAGAGCTGTGTAGTGGTACAGGAGCCTACCGGTCAGCTCAATTTCAACATGGGATGATTTTGGAGAAAAATTGCATAAGCAATTCCAAGACAGGTCTAACAACTTGTCTCTATTGGAGCAGTTGACTACAATTAAGAGGGCTCTGCACGAGCAGATGAATGACTTCAACTTCAGGTTTCAAAGAACTTGGGATAGAATCCCTACAATGGTGATACCACCTCCAAATTATGCATTCCTATACTTTTTGAGAGCTCTAAACAGTGATATAGCTGTCATGATACAGTCAATGGGAGGAGTATCTCTACCAGATGCCTTTGAAATAGCCATTAGAGCTGAAAATATCTTAATACAAGCTGTTAAGCTTGCTTCCAGGCCACCAATGCCAATATTTCTAGAAATTCATGCAAACATCCCTTTGCAAATACCTCCTTTCACACCTCTACCAGCTGTACCAACGATACCAACAGTTGTTCCAACCATTTACAAGCAAGAAAGTGTTACCTCAAGCTCATTAAATGAATTACAAGAATTCAAAAGTCTTTTACAGACTTTTGGTAACAAGTTGGTGAACTTGGAAAAGCAACAGACCTATTCTAGGCCTTATCAATAGCAAAATCAGGCCTCAAGTCAGCCTTTTCAAAGTCAACAGCAACAATTCCAAGGGAATGGACAGCAATATCAGGGCCCAAGATAGAGTGTGAACTCAAGGCCTTTTCAGGCCTATGCTCCAGCACCTGTTAGTGCAGTAAGGGACCTGGTTCCCACACAAAACAACTTAGTAGCTGATTATGAGTGGTGCTACCCTTGTAACTAGCCTCATAATCAAGCCACTTGTTTAAATGGACTCATCAACCAAGCACTGATGGTACAAAATGTTTCAAGTTCACAGCAGAGTGCATGCAATGATGCATCTTCACAACATCAGGACCAATTCACCAACGATACAACCCTGCTTAATTGGCAGGGTCAAGAATTATGTGGGTTGAATGAGGATAGCTCTCCAGTCACAGCCAACACCAGGGAAAAGAAGAGAGCATTTGAGCTTGAACAAGAAGCAGCTAATAAAGGAAGGGTGGCAGCTGTGGAACCATCTACCTCTCGAGTGACTAGTGGTTGGCAAAGAGATCAGCAACTCCCAGACAAGGAGCAGCCATGCTTACAAGCTGATCATACTGGCATAAAGGTATACAATAAAGTAAACCCAGTTGTACCTTTTAATATCCTTCATAGTATGAAGAAAATGAATGTTACGATGTCTATGTGGGACTCGTTAGCCATTCCAGGTCAAAAGGATATGTTATAATCAGCCTTATCAAGTTTGAAGATGTCTGACCAATCTGAGTCCCCAATAGGTCAAGTTAGAGCTGTGTTAACAAATAATTCCCAAGGAAATGATCAACAACCTTGCATAGGGACTGAAAAACAAGTGAAACCACCTCCTTTCTATGTGTCAGTAATCATCGGTGATAAATTGGTCCATAACTGTATGGTAGATAGTGGAGCTAGCAGCTCTGTCATGCCAAAATAGATTGCTGACAATCTTGGACTAAAATACCAGCCTTTGGAGAAGGGAGTGATCCAATTGGATGGCACTTCGGTTAATACTTTGGGTATTATCAAGAATCTAAATCTCACTTTGCATGCTTGTCCAAATTTTTTAGTGCCTCAAGACATATGTGTCATAGACCTTCCACCTTTCTTTTCCTTGTGTTTATCTAGAGACTTTACAACCAAGATAGGCGGTTATGTGTCGGCCGATTAGTCACATATGCTATTTAGAACTAGATACAGGACTAAGGTTACTATTAAGTCTGAAAGGTTGGCCAAAGGCCACATTGAGCCATATAACCCAAGCCCTATCAATGTTGCTCCTTCTACTGCAAATGTAAATTGTGTTGTTTTTACTGATAATGAACTAGCTACTACTCAAGAACTCCAATCGGAAGCTATTCCTGATGTGCTGCTACATGAATGGGCAGTTGAGAACGTATTGGATAGTCCTGAGGACCTCATTCAAGATGCTAGTATGGGAAATTATGTCATTCTTGAGCCTGACACACATATTCTAAACCTGGAAGGATGCAGATCAATTGTTGTAACCACTCAATGGGCTTTGGGAGATGTTCTTTGATGGTTCTAGAAGTAAAAATGGCGCTGGAGGAGGTGCAATGCTTGTATCTCTGCAAGGTGAAAAATACTATGTTGCCTTTCGCTTTGCTTTTTCATGCTCCAACAACACTGCTGAATACGAGGGCCTTATTCAAGGTTTAGAATGGACAAGAAAGAGAGGAATAACCAACTTGAAAGTCCATGGGAATAGTGAATTAATTATTAATCAAGTAAGGGGCCTGAACGTGGCTAAAAATGACACACTGAAATCTTATAGAAACAGAGTGTGGGACATGCTCAAGGTTTTTGATGCCTTTAACTTAGTGTCTATCCCAAGAAATCAGAACAAGCATGTTGACAGGCTCACAACCATTGGAGCACAATTTGATATTCCAAATGACATCAAAAAAGAGAAGGTGCAGCCGTATGTGAAGGTTGTAGTCAGACCCTCAATTCTTGACAATAACATTCACTGGCAAGTCTTTGACACTGATGAGCAGATCCTTTCCTTCTTGCTTGAGGAAGATCAGTTCTCCGGGGTGAATCAAGCAAAGCTCAAGCAGCAGTATGGTGATCAGGTCATACAGCTAAAGACAAACAAATTTCCCAAAGGCTTGGTTACCCTAGATTCAATTTTTCAGTACTGATGATCAGCTCAAAAGGGGTAGAGCTAGCTTGCAAATCAAAGAAGAACACTATGAAGAGTTGGATATTTTCAAAGGTAAACTTCTTAGGATAGGCAAACTTTGTTCACCTAAAGATATACAAGATTTTGTTGCTTTGTGCCAAGAGTTTCATGATGTCTTTGCTTGGGAGTATTCAAATTTGAAAGGATTTGATCCCCATATTGCTCAGCATACAATTGAATTAGAACCTGACGCCAAGCCAGTAAGGCAGAAACAAAGGCCCTTGAATCCTAAACTTGAGCCCCTAATGATTAAGGAGCTGACTAAACTAGTTGAGGGGGGTATCGTCTTCCCTATCAAGCACACTTCATGGGTTTCTAATCTTGTACCGGTTAGAAAGAAAAGTGGTGAGATAAGGCTCTGTGTAGACTTCAGGGATCTTAACCGATCCTCTCTAAAAGATCACTACCCAATGCCCTCCATGGAACGAATCTTGCAAGAGGTTGCTGGTTCTGAAAGATTTTCCCTACTAGATGGTTTTTCAGGATATAACCAGGTGCTGGTTAAAGAGGAAGATCAGTTTAAGACTGCCTTTACAACTAAATGGGGCACCATGGCATACAAAAGGATGCCTTTTGGTTTGTCTAATGCTGATGCCACATTTCAGAGAGCCATGGACATGGCATTTCAAAGTTTGATCAACAAGATCATAGTGATTTACCTTGATGACATTATAGTATACTCTAAGAATGTTGATGAACATCTGTTACATCTTAGGCAAGTGTTTGAAAAATGCAGAGAGTTTGGTATCTCTCTTAATCCAAAGAAGAGTATCTTTGATGTCCATGAAGGGAGGTTATTAGGACACATAGTATCAAAGCAGGGAATCACTATTGACCCTGAAAGAGTCAGGGCCATACTTGAGTTGCCACTGCCTAATCACAAGAAGGGCCTACAGAGTTTTCTGGGACAAATTAACTTTCTGAGAAGGTTCATTCTAGACGTGGCAAACCTGCTACAACCTCTAACAACCATGTTAAAGAAAAATGTAGTCTTCAGTTGGACAAAGGAGGCAAAGCACAGTTTTGGAGAAATTAAGGAGGCATTAGCATCTGCTCCGACATTGGTAAACCTAGACTTCTCTAAAGAATACTTTTTATATGCTTTTGGTAGTAGTGGTGCAATCTCTGCTATGCTGGTTCAAAAGAATAGTGACAATTTGGAGCAACCCATAGCCTTCTTTAGTCAAATACTTTCTGATTATGAGGAAAGGTATACATTTTTTGAAAAGCACATTCTCTCTGTGATTAGAAGTCCGAAGAAATTTAAACCTTTGCTTTCAAACAATAAGGTTCATATTCTGGTTGCACACTCAAGTGTGAAAGAATTTCTATTGAATAAGGATCTGAATGAAAAAAGAGCAGGGTGGATCAATAAGGTCATGGAGTATGATGTAGATATTAGCATCACCAAACTAGTGAGGGGTAAAGGTCTTTGTGAACAACTTCCTTCAGAGCTGAGCAGTGAAAATGAACTAGAAAAGGATGTTGTGTTTACCAATACATATAAGTTTCAAAATGCTCAAGATGATGCATTGATAGGGACAACCAATTGGGTGCAGGATATGGTCCATTTTTTGCAGACTGGTGAGTATCCATATGGTTTGAACAGAGCCAAAAGGAGATATTTCAAACTGCAATCCATACCATATGTGCTAATGGGCAATGTTCTTTTTAAGAAAGATCTAAATGTTGTCCTGTTAAGATGCATTCATAGTGACCAAATTGAAAAGGTGCTTCATGAGTTTCATGACGAAGCTACAGGAGGTCACTTTGCTACAAGAACTATTGCCTGGAAAATCATGAGAGCTGGTTACTAATGGCCCAACTTGTTCAAGGATGTGTATGCCTAGTCAAGAAAGTGCATCAAATGTGCTTTGTTTTCAGGAAAAGAGAAGCTTCCTGTTATGCCCCTACATCCAATTCAAGTAGAGCAGCCCTTCATGAGATGGGGTATCAATTTTATTGCACCAATAAATCCACCTTCTAGTGCTAGTCATAGATGGGTGCTTACAACCACTAACTATTTTACAAGGTGGACAGAAGCGGTTGCATTGAGGGAAGCAAAAGAATCCTCAGTGTTGAACTTCTATGAAGATATAGTCACCAGGTTTGGAGTGCCTAACTCCATCATATCTAATAATTCCCTTGCATTCATGGGTCTAAGGGTAACTGACTGGGCTGTTAAGCATGGCATTCATTTGAGCACATCTTCGGCATAGCACAAAGAGCTTGAAAATACTTCTTCCCGACCGGTGCGAGTCAGGCCAAAAGCAAGGAGGTCAGCCGAGGGTTCATACCTTGGTGTGGGTCTTACCAAGTAGCGAGCCTTCAGAACGAAAAGGATTTCACCAAGAGGAGGGGGAGTTTTACGTAATGTCTCAGTGACACAAGGGGTCACGTCGACAACAAGGGATCCCCACGTGACTCATTAACCCTCTAATCTCTTGGTGATAATGGTGTCTTGTCGATGGCTCCAGTAGTATCGATATGATCTTTTGGGCTCGCTGGGATCTCTTAGCAACGGCTCAATGTTTTTCTGATGCTGCGAAGGGGTTGGATCACATTGGTGAGACACTTCTAGTGTCCCGCCGAGATGCGATCCAACTGAGGAATTTGACCACCCCGAAGTCTACATGTAGTTCGCTCAGCCAATCAGAGGGGTCTGAGGGTCAACCGTGGTAGTCTAAGGAACGTCAAAGGGGTGAGGGCGACATGTATCTATTGCAGGCTCAAAGTATTCAAGGTGCAGCCGAGGTAGCTCAATCGAACACGACGACGGGATCATAATGAATGCAGTAGCTGAAGATATCTGAAGAAGGCTTCCTCAAAGATGACTCTTCACCATCATGG
>VDFB02000007.1:148610642-148737036 GCA_007258455.2 Sequoia sempervirens | reverse complement strand
CTCTCTCCATCCCTCTCTCCCACTATCTTCCTCCCTCCCATTCTCTCCCACTCTCCCCCACTCTCTTCGACCCTCTCCCACTCTCTCACTCCCTATCTCCCACTCTGCCTCTCCCATGCCCTCACACCCTAAACCCTCTCCCATACTCTCCAACTCTCTCCCACTCTCTCCTCCCTCCCTTCCACCCTAACTGCCACTCCCCCACACTCTCTCCCACTCTCCCACACTCTCCCACACTCTCTCCCACTCTCTACCATCCTCTCCCACTCTCCCACCCTCTCTCACTCTCCCACCCTCCCACACTCTCTCCCAGTCCCACCCTCTCTCCCATAAGCATAAATACATACATATAGGCATACATACATGCATGAATACATACATGACACACTAGCATACATATACATACAAACATTCAAAAAAATGGCATTTAACTAAAGGAATAACTAACGCGAGTGCATTATTTGTTGTTAAAAATGTTCCACAGAGAAGAAAAAGTGAAAACTACTAAATAACACACTCGCATTATATTTTTCTTTGGGAATCCTCGAGCCTTGGCTTTGGTATTTGCCTTGGAATACCAACCCAAAGGTTTGGAGGGCATTCCCAACCACCGGAGACGTGTTTTTTGCAAATTCTACAATTTTTCACATAATCGAGTTTGTGCTCACTGTCAGGATTGCATTTGGTTCAATATCGATGAAATTGAACACATGGGTAATGTTAAGTTCTCTCTTAGCTTTCCAACAATATAATATTTTCCACTTTTTGACAATGTGAGGGCTTTCATCCATAATTTCTTTTGTTTGTATGTCTATTTTTTTTCAAAAAGCAGTGTTTGGTTTTTTTTTCGTTATAAATTAACCATTCATCGAAATTTCAAATAAATTACATTTTTAGAAACTAGACTCCATTCTACAAATTTTAAAAAATAAATTTTTTAAAATTTCTATTACTTTCCAAAATTTGTATGGGGAGCACGGCCAAAATTCTGCTTTTTAGGAAGTGCCCACTTAGAAAATTAGTTAAAAATCAAATATTCATTAAAAAATTATCAGAAAAATTGTGCACCAACTAGATACTGTTAGCTAACTTCTGACCATAGCGATTTTAAAAATAGGGTGATCCCATAATAGTGGTTTACAATTTTTGGCCAAACTGGACACTAAAATTATTATTTTTAACTAAATCTTCATATTCGGGCTTCTATAACGGCTAAACTGTGAGGAATTTGAAGATGGTGCAAACTAGAGTCTCATAAAATTTTGTCTATAGATTCTAAAAATATTTTTTTCAAAATTTTTGGAATCAAATTGCACTTATTTTTCCATCTGCCACGGAAATAGATTTTTTTTCAGAAAACAACATTTTAAAAAAGTGATGCACACCGTATAATGCATAAATTTTTTTCCCTAAAGGATAAAATTCTAATTCTTTCAAATTTAGATTTGTAACTCTGATATCTAGTGCATCCACTTAGTTAGATAGTTTTTTATTGAATATTTTTTCCTTAATCAAGTTCTAAAGTCAAACGAATTACAATTCAGACATAGCATGACTGTATAACGCATAACTTTTTTTGTATATGTCAAAATTTTATTTTTTATTTTTTATTGGATCAAGGACTTCAATATCTGGTGCACTCATATTTTTCAAATTTTTTTTTGATAATCTTCTATTTTTCCACATGTGAATAACAAAGAAATTCATTTTCGATGAAAAACCTATGTTTAATAAAACTTAAAAAACAAATACATAACAAAACCAAACATATTAAAATTATATTCATTGGATAGCTTGTTTTGAGGAATACCATAATCATTTGAGATAAATTTTAAATGAATTCATTTGATCCCCAAAAATCTAAATAAAATGTGATTTTTTATCAGCATTTTGATAGGTGTAAATGAGACGCATTTATAGGTATGGTTTAAAACTAGCGAGGTTCTATCCAAGGGGGTTTGATTTAAGGTGATTTGATCAAACCTCTTCAATTGGAATCCAAAGGAATTTTAAGGCTTAAATCATTATATTTTCTAAAAAATATGTGATTTCAACAAAAATTTGTTCCTCTCGTGAATTGTAAAACCAATTATTATGACAAAGACCTAATACTTCAAAAAAGGTCAAATTGCTCAGTCCTGCATAAAGAGTTGCTATGTTATGTTTTAACAAAACAACACCAATTTGTGTACATCCCTTTGTTGAACCCCTTAACTAATCTCAACCATTTTCAAAATAAATTAGTAGTTTAGAAAGTAGACTCAGAGCACTTCGATCCTTGCTTTTGTTCCATCTCAAAATTTTGAGTGTAACTATCCTCAATTTCACGTCCAAGGTCAGCATTTCCTGATTTCAAAAAAAAAGTGGCCACTTAAGCCCCCTTTTTGGGAACCATCTTGGTGCACTTACCCTCATTATAAATTTAGTTTTATGCATTGCCAATTTGGAGCTTGAAATAGTACATAACAGCTCAAAAGCATCCAAATTATTATTCACTTCCTCCTCAAAATTTTGTATGAATAGCATACTATTATTTGCAAAATGTGAGTTAAGTGCAGTAGCGTTGCCTGGAAGTGAAATGCCATGAATAAGCCTTATTCAAACGAGCATGCTGAAAGAGATAGCCTAGTGCATCAACAACGAGGACATAAAGGAAGGGAGCAAGTGGACACCCTTGGCAAATGGATTTTTGTAAGGGAAAGGAAGGAGAAAGACTCCCATTAACAACCACTCTAGCATTTGCATCCTTAAAAATCATGTTGATTTGATCACATAATTTAGTGCCAAAACCAAGCCATTTCAACATATTAATGATAAAAGGCCAACGAATTCTATCATAGGCTTTATCAAAGTCAATCTTTACAATTAATGAATCTTCAGCAGATTGTTGAGCCCATTCAACAGTTTCTTAGGAAAGAATCAAATTGTCTAAGATAAATCTTCCCCCCAAGAACCCAGTTTGTTCTAGATGCACTATAATTTGGGAGATGTGTTTAATTCTTCAGGCCAACGCTTTGGTTATTATTTTGTAAGATGTGTTGAGGAGGGTAATTGGCCGCCACCCATTAACAGTATCTTCCTCCTTGCCTTTGGGAATGAGTTTAATTAGTCCTTGGTTAATCACCTTTCCTAAGGAACCTGTTTCAATTCCCTCAAGGTAAACATAATAAAAATCCCCATGAATATGAGGCCAAAGGGCTCTATAGAATTCCACCGGAAGCCCATCAATACCAAGACTTTTTTCTAATGCCATGCATTGAAGGGTAGCATCAATTTCATCAATGGAGAGGGTGTGTGCAAGAAGTTGAGTCCACTTTTTGGCCAAAAAGTGGAAGTGTTTTTCCTGATTTTTAGAATTTGACACATTTGACCTTAAAATTTGAAGCACTTAGAGATTAAATCTTTAAAAAAGTTGCTAATCATAAAATGTAGAGCTCAGAGTCTAGTTTCCAAATATGTAATTTATTTCAATACCCAAATTGTACAAATTGATTTTCAATAGGCATTTCTAAAAACTATTGTTTAAAAGTCACTTTTTTTTTTACCATACCATGCACATGTACGACATCCATATTTTGACTTAAATTATCGTATTTTTCTAAATCCTTTTGGGAAAATATTTGTGACTCACTGAAGCTTGTTGATATTTTTTTGTAATTTTTTATTGATTTTTTTTTTTTATTAGGCAGATTTTCATTTTGAAAAATCATCATGTACAACATGCATAAGATGACCTAAACTTATCATTTTCTTATTTTTATGTTTTAAATTGAAAATAATTGTCTGAAGTTTGTTCTCATGCAATCCTTTTGTCAAAATGTTATGTTGATCAAAAGTTATTAAAATAGTAAAAAACCCTAATATTTAAAGTTTACGGACCAATTTTATTAGAAATTAATTGAAAAATAGGAAAAATAATCCAATTGTAAAAAAAAATACATATTTAGAATCTACATTGTCTCATCTAAAATGGGTTTTAATTTCGTCAAAAAATTCTACAAAAAAAGTCGTCAGCCATATGTCCAATGTCGGTATTTTTCTCTGACATTGTTAGGACCTTCAACTTGTAGGTCAAACCAGGTTGAAGGCCTAGGTTCGGATTTCCAATGCTTTTCCCGAACCAAAATCCTAGGAAAAAACCCGACCACAAAACTAATAGAAATTCAAATTTTAAAAAATGAGATCGCACTTTATAAAACGGGATCCCATTTTATAATCAAGATCTCGTTCTTTAATTTATAATATCTGGACTATTGGAAGGGAAACGGGATCCTGTTTCCCTTCCAAGGGTCCCCACATTGAATATCGGGGAATGGGATCCTGATTATAGAACAGGATCCCAGTTTTTATAAACAGGATCTCATTTCTTTTATTTAAATTTACTACCAAAAAATAATGTGAAATCTGCAACTTCACATGTACGAGTCCCGAGAGTAGTAAAATTAAACTATTTTCATGAGCTATTGTATTTACAGGTGGTGAACTTTATTTTTTCAAACGAGGCATCATCTACACCATTTTTGAAGTGGAATTGTGTTATTTTTGTGCTTGTTTGGAGGAACAAAAGGTCTTCAACTTGCAATATGGATTGAATTTTTCAAAGGAGGCATGAAGAAAACAATTTTTAAAGTGTAATGTGTTAGTTTTCTATTTGTTTTGAGGAACACAAGAGGAATAATTTTGTCCTAATAGGTATTTAACTTCCAATTTGGATTGAAAATTTTGAAGAATTTCACTATTAACATTCATTTGTGCTTGAGAATTTTATAATCATGGGAGATAAAGCTTGTAATAAGAGAAGGAAGACATTAACTCCTCAAGAAGTTGAAGCAAATAGAGAGAAGGAGACACAAAGACAAAGAGAAAGAAGAATGAGAATGACATCAATGAATGATGGTGGAGCATCCAATTCCACAACTATTGAAGATTAAAACATTGAGGATACCATGGTTGTAGATAAAGCTAATTTGCAAGGAGTCAATTTGGAGAAGAATATGATTATACAAACATGTCTTACTATGTCTTCAAATCCCCCTTTGAATTCTACAGAGAATGTTTCAATATGCACAAATCCAGGTACGTCTTCAAATCCACATGTTAGTGAAATGGTAAATTTGTATGAAGAATTTTTACAAGATGTTGGTCTTAATGATGTTGACATTGATGATATTCAGAGAGATGAAAATTTTATAGAATTTTTTGAAAATAGAAAAGAAAAATCTTTTGTTGCAAATGAAAATTAGAATGATCATTTTCTTGAAAATGAAAAGAAAACTTGTATTTTTGATGAAAATGAAAATGAAAACCGTTTTGTTGATGAAAATGAAGATGAAAATGTAAAGGAAAATGAAGATGAAGATGAAAATGAAGATGAAAATCTAGAATGTGATGTTGAATTTAATGAAAATACTTTTTTAAAAATTGGAAGTGGTGTTTTTGATAATCTTCCTGGTCAAATTTCTTGGAGGAAAATAAGAACACATGCGAATAGAATATACACCAAATTCTTTTATCATAAAAAATTTTCATTTCAATGTCAACTAATGATGCAATTGATGAGAATGCAAAAAAAAAGGAAAGTAATGAAAAGGTTAGGCTTTTATGTTAAACCAAAAAGAAAGGATCAATCATTAAAACATGTTATGTCTACTGTTGCTAGTGCCATTCAATCTATTGGAAAAAATAGTCGATCTAAAGATAAAAACGTAGCAAGAAGAGCTATAACAACTGCTATAGTTAATAAAGAAACTTTGAATAAAAGAATGGTAAGCAATATTAGTGAAGTTTTAAAAATATATCCTAAAACATCGCTAAGAGCAGCAAAAAGATTAGAAAGTATAGAAAATGATCCTATCAATCAATGTTGGAGTTTCAGTGGACGACTACCAAGGTCTGATATGAAATTGAATGTTGAAATTAAATCTTTGATCAAAAAATATTGGCATGATAATACTAGGGTTTCATCTAATGCTAGAGATGTTTTAAAATTAAGGGTGGGGTCTAGAGTTCACGATCCTCACCCAAAACACCTATTAGATACAACACAAACTGAATTTTATAGAAAATTTTGTAGCGATTCAGTGTTACCTAGTAATATTAAAATAATTCAAAGGTCTTTTGAAAAATTTAAACCCTAGTATGTAAAAAATTAATAAGCAACAAATATCTTGTTGTTGTAAAATATATGTTCAATTTCGTTATTTTTATGATGTTTTTCGATATATATGTTGTACCTTGCATACTAACATGATTATACATGAGTGTGGTACTGATATGCCACCTAAAGCAATAAGAGAGTTTATTTCAAGTTTGTTTTGTGAAAAATTTAAGGATAAATTATTTTATTTAAGTTCTTGTATTTTTGGAGAATGCATTAACTCTGGAAATCTTTCATTTTTAAGAATTTGTTTGCATGAAAGTGTTGATCATGATTTTGGACAACAATTAGTAGATGTCAAAATATTTAAGAATGTTCACTATTCTTTAAAAGATGGAAAAATAAGAAAGCGTTGTGATTTAGTTACAGAAAAAGTTAGTGTGCATGCATTCATGAGTGAATTTAAGAATAAAATTGTGCCAAAATATGTCATGCACTATGAACATGCTCGATGGCTTGATGGCCAATTTTGCGCATGTAGAAACACATTTCCAATTGGTACTATACTTTCAGTGGTTGATTTTGTGGAGAATTATACTCTCGCTTCGCAAGAGGAAATTCAATCTCAATATTATAATTTAGTGCAAGTAGCTATGTTTGTCCATATTGTTTATAGACATGCAGATGATAGCACTGAGGATGATAGAAATTTTTTGAGGGAGTATCTTTTTTATTTGAGTGACAATCGGTTACACTCGTCAGAGTTTGCTCAATATTATTTCAGTATATTTTATAGAAATTTAAGAGAAAGAGGAATCCAGATGAAAGAACACCTCATATGGTCAAATAATTGTACGAGGCAATTCAAGAATTCTTGAATGTTCTATTGGTTAAGTAGGGTTCACAAGGAACTTAATGTCCAACATATATGGAGTTTTTTTGAAGCTGGGCATGGTAAAGGAGAACATGACATAGATGGTGCATGTGTCAAAAGAATTCTTGCTAGAGAACAATTAAAATTTGAGGATTCAGTAAAATTTAAAGATGCACGTGAGATTGTGGATTGGTGTAATAGAATATTATCTGCACTTGGTTTGAGTGATTACTCTAAAGTTCATCGATTCTTTTGGTTGGTGGAAGAAGAGAACATTGTACCTAGAGTTGATTGTGAGACAATCATTGGATCTACTAAATGGAATTCATTTAGGGGTGTGACAACAAGCACATGGACTATTTGGACAAGGGAGCATGCATGTTTTTGCTAGTTTTGTGTCTCAAGAGATTGGGAAGCATGTGAAAATATAGAATGGGTTGAACAGTGGGAGCAAAGATCATTGACACTTGCAGAAGCACATAATCAATATGAAAAAACTATTGAAGAAAATGATCAAGTGTTTGCATCTGAAGATTATGACCGTGTTTCAGACCTTGTACAAGAAGGTAATTTTAATTCAATTTATTTCATTTTATTTCACTTATTAAGTTATTTTGTAATACTAAATTATTTATATGGATATGCACAAGTTATTAAATTGAATTTTGTTGGTAGGACATGTGTATGTTGTTATTTCACTTGAGGGGAATGAAGAGAAAACAAAATATTGGTTGGCTCATTGTGTGGAAACTAAACATAAGTTAATAACACCTCGAGAAGATGATGATGGCTTTCATTATCCAACAGGTACAGTGATCCCCTTAAGACACCCCCTTAAGAAAATTTTGATAACAAGTTTTAGATCCCCTTAAGCAATTTCTTAGAACAAGTTTTTAATCCCCTTAAGAAAATTTTGAGAACTTATTTGATGATGGTTTTTGAACATGTTTTCCAATAGGATCGATGGTGGTTATTGGCAATTGGCTACGAAAATACCTGAGAAGAAAGAATGGTCTACCTGCATTCGAAGACTATGAAACACATAAAAATATTATACATTATTCACATTTGGTGGTGACAACAAATATAAAACTAGAGCGGTATCATGGAAGAACTTCAAAAAAAGTGCTATGGTCAATTTCTATGGAAGAGCATGAGGCAATCATAGATGCATTGCAAAAGAGAGAGGATGCAGATGGTACAATGGAATAAGTAAATATAGGTAAATATAGATTTAGTTTTATTTTGTCCTTTTAAATACATTAAATACATGTTTCGACATTGGAAAATTGTGTTATTAGTTGAAATTGATTTAAATTGTCCTTTTATACATCCTTAAGGCATAATCACAAAAAGGATCTAGTCCATTCAGATTCAACCTAGACAACATGGAATACTTGGTAAAAATAGGTAATTATTAGTTAAATTATATTTAAATACATGTTTTTATTTCATATTGATATTGCTTGTACATTAATAGTTAAAATTGATTTATTGTCATTTTTTGTATCCTTAATCCATCATTGCATTGATCTCATAGTTTGAAACAAAAAGGAGAGGATGCCTGGATTCAACCTACAAACATGTGTGGAATACTTTTAAATTTAGGTACTTAAGTTATGTACATATAGATAGTTTTATATAAATTAAAATATGTATGTTTTGACGATTTCATTGATATTGCTTGTACCTTTTTTATATCAGGTGGTGTGAAGACCTACTACATTCTAGGCATGAGTTTGAGATGTTCTTGAGATGGCATATCCAAATTTTGTAAACATTGTTTTGAGATGACATATATGTACATACATACTTCCAAAATTAAACATACTCTATGTACTTCTATGTATCAGATCAATATTCTATATATTTTGTTTGTTAAATGTGCATGTTTTCCTACTTTGAAAGTTTATGTCTAATTGTATAATCACTAAATATCATGCATACATTATTGTTAAATCAATTATATCCTTAAGACGTTGTATTATGACCCCTTAATACATCCCCTTAAGAAATTATATTATGACCCCTTAAGACATCCCCTTATGACCCCTTAAGACATCCCCTTTAGATGTTGTATTATGACACCTTAAGACATCCCCTTAAGATGTTCTATTATGACCCCTTTAGACATCCCCTTAAGACCCCTTAAGACATCCCCTTAAGACCCCTTAAAACATCCCCTTAAGACGTTCTATTATGACCCCTTTAGACATCTCCTAAAGACCCCTTAATACATCCCCTTAAGACGTATTATAACCCCTTAAGACATCCCCTTAAGATGTTCTATTATGACCCCTTTAAACATCCCCTTAAGACCCCTTAAGACATCCCCTTAAGACGTCATTATTTGTTTTGACAACTTATAAATTAGTGTTAGATATTATTTATAGAATTTATTAATGCTTTTATTCTCTAATCTTCTATGGTATTTTTTATTTCTTAAAATTTTATCCTTTTTGGTATATA
Source organism: Sequoia sempervirens (assembly GCA_007258455.2). NCBI lineage: Eukaryota > Viridiplantae > Streptophyta > Pinopsida > Cupressales > Cupressaceae > Sequoia > Sequoia sempervirens. Next base: position 148,727,596 of record VDFB02000007.1, on the reverse strand, counting down.
AATAGATTGTGTTTGTTTGTAAATTATGATTTATTAACTAATTATTGATTGACGTGAATTGAATAAGTTCATTGAGTAATTATCGCTAATTATTGAATGTACATATCATGTATATCATGTATGAGATCACTAAATTTGTAAAGTATAAATATTAAAATGTCCTATATTAATATCATGTGTGCGATCACTAAATTTCACATTAATGTCCTATATTAATGTCTTGACTATGAACATAAAATGCATAAATGTACATGTGTAAATTAAAATTTCAAACAATAATAAAGTCCATAATTTATGTAACATATTAAGTGCATGAAACCAATATATTATGTGCATGAAATAAATTCCAAAGTACAACCCGTGAACTAAAGTCCAACTAAGTACTTGAGCCATGAAATATAAAGTCCAACAGAGTACATGAGAAACCATAAATATAGTCCATGAAATAAAAAAATATAACACATAAAATCACATGTTTCTAGGTCATGTACTGTCTCTTTAATCAAGAGACCTCTTCACACCATGTAGACTATGTGGATGACCTGAAACACTCTGTACAAGAGAAAGATGAAATCGGATGTAAGACAATAAAAAATGATTTAATGACAATTTAATTTATAATCCATCATAAAATTAAATTACTATCATATATGCGTCTGGATGCTCTGGTGCACCTGAAGCAACCTCTAAATTCTCTAAATCAATCTACATAAACAAGACAAAGAAATTTGAAATTAGATGTACAACTCTACAATTATTATTTTTTAATTCAATTTAATTTATAATTTATCATATTTTAATTGTATCGTATTCTGAGGTTATGCACCAGGCTCTTCTCTAGGACCTGTCTGTACATGATCAACTACAAGATGTGTCTCATGCTATAAAAGAAAAATAATATGTAACAAATCTCATATTATGTATATATTCAATTTAAAATTTAAAATTTAAGTTATATTCAGAATATGTAATTTATAATTGACTTTAAATATAATAAAAATTTTATAATACCTTTTGATCTAGAGCCTGCTCTGCATGTCCTCCTGGTGGTGTAACTATGTCTGGGTCAGGGCTGAAAGTTGCACTAACAAAGTCCTACAAGATAAAAATTAAAGCATGTACAATTGAATTAGGTTAATATATATATATATATATATTAAAGTTTGCACATTTTGTAAACAACCTGGAAATCACTGGCCTCACGAGTAGCTACAACATCAAATGTTTTCCCAATACCCATTCTTATTGTGGTATCAACCTAGACATACATGTACATAGACATTTAACGCTTATAATATTTACAAGTGTACATACATGTATTTCATATATCTAGTGAATTCAAAATTCATAAAATTGTAACTATACTAATGTAAAGTTAAAAAAATTTACAATATGAATGTACCTGCCCCTAATCTATGACACCTAATAGTGGAGGAGTGGTTGAAAATTCCATAGGAGGAATCGATGTGCATGCTGATTGACTCGCCTAAACCAACATAAATATTTCAAACATATATGTTATTCAATTATAAATTTAAAACTCAAGTTAAATTTATGATTTCATATATAATTTTAAAAATTGAAATCAAAAGACCCCATAAGGGTTGTTGAGTATGACTGGTGTCAATGTAATATGTACTCGTGGAACAGATGATTGCCCCATCGTTAGTGTCATTTGTACACCGAACAATTTGATTGTTAAAATTTATTGAAAAATTTTCTTTGATATATACATCCATCAAAATTCTTATAAAATGAACGTACATCTAGATGCATATTTATACCTATGTCGTAGTGTCCTCAGGGTGATGGTCTGATGTAAGAAACTCTACAAATGAACTGATGCGACCAGATGAACCACCAAAATCTCCTTGTCCACCTGAAATAGGTGTGGTATGATCAGGTCCATAGCATACTTGATGACAACTAGTACATATATGGGGGACGGGCCTCGACACTCCTGGAGCAGTACTCAGACCAACTCCATAAAAAACTCCTCCATCATCATCGTCTCTATGCTCTCCACCTGATATCATAGAAGCATGTTGATCAAGGTCTCCTGCGAGTGTAATAAGGGAACCTAATGTTGAGACCAGAGCTCGATGATGTACAGGTGTGGGAATGGGAGGACCAGGAGCAACAACAAGGGGTTGCACATGCATAGAGTGTTGGGGATCAACCCTTGCCCCTAACCTCTATTGTGGCATGTTGCCACCAACACCCTGAAATGATCTAAAATCAAAATAATTGGGCTTTTGCCCCAAAACAAACTCTACATACAGTTTTCTCAAAAAATACAATGGCCACTCCCAATTAGCATGTGGGGGACTATCAAAAACCATATACCATCGATCCCAAAATGTGCACTCATTTGCGGATGTATGCACCACCTCATGGATATTCTAGATTTGTTGGGTGGAATGGGTTGTCGAGTAACGGGCTCAAGAAAGTAGGCCTGGCTAGATGAGATTTCATTATTTTAAGGTCTAATATTTGTTTGTAAGAGAGACCATTAGAATAAAATTGTCTCATTTGTTCTCTCTCTCTCTCTCGTTGATGCCTATCAAGATCAGAATCAATCATCCTGATGGTATCAACAACATTTTGCATCGCAAATGCAAAACGTCTCACATGTGGTGGAATCAATGCTTGACTCTACATAGCATTGATTTGATTTTGTAAGGATTCAAATTGATCATTTATATGTGCTCTCAAGTGAGCCTCGTCAGATGCGATAGGTGTTGGATGTGGCATATTACATGGAGGGGGAGGTGTAGGGGGAGGGGGAGGGGGAGGTGGATGTGGTGGATTGATGATATCATCAATGTTAAAATCATCCATGATATGAGATATAAATGTGCACCTACATTAAATCATACAAAATAGGATGTGCATACATATATTAAGATCATATATTTAATTGAAATAGGATGAGCAACATATATATTAAGATCATATATTTAATTGAAATGCACATATATATACACTGATTGAACTTGAGCATGTCCACACAAAATTCAAAATAAAAAATATGATGCATAATTTGCATGTGTACAGATCACTATACTAAACTATGTACATACATACAAATTTCAAAATTTAAGAACTATATATGCAAATTTTTAATACATGCACGTACATGCTAAACAATAAACTTGAAACATTCACAAAAGCTCATTTCATGTCTAACACACACACACACACATATATATATATTACAATTTTTCAGTAGGAGAAATCATGATCTAGTAGATAGTCATAAAATATATACTATTATATATTATTCATTATAAGTTCATAGATTCCACCAAATTCATAAATCCATGTCACTAAAAATATCCATCTAGAACCAAAATCATAAATCCGTGTCACTAAAAATATCCATCCAACCAAATTTATAAATTCATCACACAAAATATACATCGTTCACCAAATTCATAAATTCATAACTATTTAAGATCATTATCTTAATTTAGAAACTATTGTGACTCTCTACTGCATCTCTTCATTTCTTTGTGTTTTCCTTTTCAGAATCAGAAATTCTCCTCTCCTCTAGCCATTGTTGATGCTCATCTAAGATCCCATCCATAGCCCTAACAACATCAACAAAGGTTTGCATCCTAGATGCAAACATCCTCACAGGAGGTGTGACACATTCTTCATTTTAAATAATATTGATTTGATATTGGATGGTTCTAACATTGGCATTGATTTGTGCTTGCAAACAAGCATGTTCATTGATTTCAGGTGGTGGACGTAGGGGGTTATGAGGTGGAGTGGGTGGAGGTGGAGGTGAAGGTGGTGGAGATGGATGGCGTGGAGGTGGATTGCGAATATTATTGGATCCATGTGATCTTTAAGATATGAGTGAACCTGCATTAGATTTGTAATTTCAAGATGTAAGATACATGTTTAGGAAATACCTTTAAACCATTCAATATAAATGACCTTAAATAATTGAATACAAATGATAAAATATGTAAGCCTCATTTATGTCTAAGGCACATGTTACTTGAATTAAAATACAATTAGCTATTAATATTATATAATCTTGCATGATCTTATTATTATTAAATTTGGTTGCCTTGGGCAACTTTGATCACCAAATTTTAAGAACTTCTTTGATCCCCTTAATAAATTTCATATTGGGACCCCTTAAGAAATCGAATTATGATTTAGGGTGACAGGATGGCTTAAGGGGATCTACATCTAGTGAGGTCCTAGGAGAAAATGACATGGCTCAAGTAAAAATTTCCTCCTACATTAGAGGATATCAAAATAAATATGAAATATTTTAATAATTATACTTGTAATCACTTATTAATAAGTTATATCATACATAATTTTAATCACATAATAAAGGAATAAATATACATATGTAGAAGATACAAAAATAAAAAGAGGCTACTCACATGGATCTCGATCCTTCTAGGAAGTTCCTAGATTGGTGTATTTTGTGTAGGACTCTATGTAGGTTTTGGGACCTTCACCTCTCTCCTTGTATATTTCCAAAAATCCCACTCACTCCCTCTATAGAATTATTTCCTTTGTTATTATCTAGTTCTTTTAATCTTCTAAATTGACCTCTTATTTATAGCAGCATAATATGAATCCTCCTCCTCTCTCTATTGTAATAATAGCCTAGTTCCTCCAACCTATCATCATGTACCTCATCCCTTTCCCATGTAATAGGTGTACCTTAGGTGTTAAATGGTTCCATCTTAGTCTCCTTATTGATGCATTTCTATCCTTCCACATAAATCTATATAGTATCAAAATATAGGTAATTTTATGGTTATTGAATCTCTCTTAATTGCTAAAGAATCCATTATGCTTGAGGATGGGTGGATTATTATCTAGGATCACATCTTAAAAATCCTATAGAGGTCATGGTATGCGTTTCTTAATACATATATTCCCATACAAACCTCTTTCCATGTATTATCAACTCTCCTATATAATAGACACCATACTAGATTTAAATTCCATATGATATATACCCAAGTGTTTCCAATTGGAATTGCTATAATTATACTTTTATGATATTCTAGATATTCATAATAGTTTTCATAAATCTACCAAATAGACCAATTCTTGACATTGAACCTACATAATTTTAGGTATGTCCAATGAAAGAAACTTTACCCATAGCACTCTCACTCGCGCTCTCCTATCTTGTGGATATAATAGAATAAATTTTTCTTCCAATGATTTAGATCCCTAATGATCATGTCTAAGTTTCGTAGAGAGTGATCATCCACTCTTCATAAACTTGTAGAAACTAAAAGGTTTTATATTATGTGTTCAAATAAGTGAAAACATTACAAAAAGCTCTACTAAATGGTAACAACAAAGGGTTTTTTAAGGCAACCAAATTTCATTTTAAGGTCCTAAGACAAAATTCAAATGCTTTAGTGTTGAGGGTTTATATTTTACAGTTCAGGGTCTAGGGTTTAGCAAACTTAGGGTGAAGATTGGGTGGCCCTTGGCATAATTTAGACTTGCAAGTTAGTGCCAATTGGAATCGATTGTACGTGCTTGGATTTACGAATTTGCTAACTAAATTTGCAAACAAACATTGATAAACTTTATGAATTTTAACTATTCTTTAACATATTGTTTTCTAATCTAATTCTAATTTAACATTGAAACTAAAGTTTAACATATCATTTTTTCCATACAATGCAAATAAAATTTAAAACATTTAAGCAATGCAAATAAATTTTTTTGAGCTCGAAATTACCTAGTTTTCAAAATCAAAATGATTTGTTCAATTTCAATTTAGGGTTTTAACAAAAAAAATTGTTCCAATTCAATTTAGGGTTTCAATTTATAAGCAATTAGGGTTTTTAATGCAATTTTTTTGTTTCAGTTCAAACTAGGGTTTTCAAATTCAATTTTTTTCATTTGATTTGAATTCAGGGTTTCAAAAAGCTTGATTAGAGTTTCTAAATGCAATTTTTTTATTTCATTTCAATTTCTAGGGTTTTAAAATGCAATTTTTTTTGTTTCGTTTCAATCAGGGTTTTCAAAGTCTTTTTTTTTTTGTTTAATCGAACAATTTAGGTTTCAAAAGTTAAATTTTGTTTGTAAAACACAATTCAAGGTTCATTTTTTCATTTCTATTAAAAAATATTTACGTTTCATTGCATTTATTTATTTATTTTTAGAATTACTCATTTCTACTATAACAGGAAAAATATGCTCAAAACGTGAAATAAATTTAAAAAAAACATGCTAAATTCACTTATTTTCTTCAAAATTTCAATAAGAAATGGAAAAATGCAAAATAAAAGGGGCATGGGCGGGTACCTGGAGCTGTTTGTGGAGGTCGCTATCACCTATACTTGTGATCCCATTCGCTGCAAAATGAACTCTATTCATTTTTAAAAAAATAAATAGCATTATAAAATGGGATCCCAATTTCTACAAAATGAGATCCCGATTTTTATAAATTAGGATCCTATTTCGTAGTAATCGGGATCCCAATTTTTAAAAAGCGGGATCCCATTTTGTATTTAGGCTTGGGATCCCTAAGCTAACCGGGATCCTGAATTTTAAAAATTGGGATCCCGTTTATTAAAATTGGGATCCTCTTTTTGCAAAGCCGATTTCAATTTTTTCGCTAAGGCAAAAACTTACACGTTTTGCGGACTCAACTTTGTGCACTTAGCCAAGAGGAGGTGGTCGAGAAACTTACTATATTCAGGGTCTATTTTCTTGGGGATACAACCAACAATACTATCCTCAAGGATGGGAAGGAGGGTGGCATTAACTGATTCATCAGTAAAAAGGTTTTTGAAGTGCTCATAAAATGTATTCATGATCTCCGAATGACTTTTTTCTAATGAACCATCAGTAGATTTTATTGTAAAAATGTGTTCCATCCTATGCTTATGGTTAAGATATTGAAAGAAAAATTTGGAACCAAGATCACCATCCTTAATCCATTGCAGCTGGGCATGAATTTGAGCACCTTTCCCTTTATACACAACCATTTTTCGAAGCATGTTTTCAGCATTGGCACAGACTGTTGCAATGAGATGTTGCAAGGGTCATGCGTCAAACATGAGCTCAAATATTCAAGTTGTCCTTTAAAAGATTTCTCAAACCTGTGACATTTTGATGTAGCTCTACCCCCATAATCACAAAGAAATGCAATACATCTAGCAATAGTTTTCTCCCACCAACTAATGTAGCTACCTTCTTGTAGTCTTGGTTCTGCATGCCAAATGGCAAGGAGACCGTCAATGCAATCCTATTTTTGGAGATGAGTAACATTCAGCTTGAAGGGAAGTTCATTGGAAGGGGGTGTGGAATTCGAGAGGGATAGAGTGGTGAAGATGGGTAGGTGGTCAGAAAGAGTGGCAAAAAGGTCTAAAGAAACAAGACGACCATCAGACAAAGGGAGAATGGGGCAATTAGGAGAAATATAAAATATGTCCAGCCGACTCATTTTTCTTAAGTTTCCTTCTCTGTAATTACTCCATGTGAACCAATGAGGCATATGAAGGTTTAAATTGCCCATGAGAGGGTCGTGCACACCTAAATAATTACAGGCCAACAGCCAGGCTTCAAGTTCAAATTGGGCTAACTAGGAAAGACCACCCCAACTATGGTCAGAATGATGCTCCACCATATTAAAGTCCCCTCCGAAGACCAATTCAGCATTGGGAAGACTAGTGCAAAGCCACTCCCACAACAAGGTTCTCTCCAGAGGTGAATTAGGAGCATAAATCGAGCAAAACCCCACCATGTCATGGATTAGAATAGTAGCCCAAACACAATGATTGTTAGGATCAGATCCATTAGCCACAATATGTTTAATTAGCCAAGGAACAAGGCCTAGAACAACACCACCACTACCATCAAAATGGTTAGTATGGAGAAATCTCGCATTAGGACACATTGAAGCAAGGGTAGCCTTGAGCCAAATGGATCCAACTTTCACTTCTTGTAGCATTAAGACATTAGTTTGATTAATTTGAATGGAATTTTTGTCCAAAAATTTACGAGCAGGGATGGTCAGTCCCTGCACATTCCATGATTATATTTTTCACTTCATTGGGATGAGTCTGGGAGTGTTTCCTCATCAGATTGAAGTATATTAAACTGATTCATACTTGTACAAATTTTGCCAAATGAAGTAACATTGTGTTCAAGGAAGTCCATAATGAAGTCAACAACAAGTGATGCATGGGCGAGTAGCTGGGGTTGAATTGATGAAAGGACTTTATCTTGAGATGGAGAGCTTGATTCAGGTGCAACATTTTTCCCATTAATAGGGGTCTCCTTTTTTTGTTTTGAGGCCCTAGGCTGTGATCCTTAAACAACCTCTTTAAATGAATTTTTATCAGGTTGTGATCCTAAAACAACCTCTTTAAAATAATTTTTATCAGGCTACGGGGTTGATTTGAGCGAAGAGGGGGGTGAATGGGGAAGAGGTTAATTGTTTAGGACAGGGGAAGCAATAAACAAGAGGGGAAAAGAGGGTTGAGAGGAAGCAGACTTATGAGGATCACCACTAGACGATGGAACAATAGTCCAAGGGTTGTCCATAGGTGGTTGAGAGGGATTTGGTTTATGGAAGGGACAATTGTAGATGAGGTAGCCTTCCCTACTGTAGTAAAAATAGGCGTTGGGCTTATTCAAATAATTAATGTGCTGAGAAAAATAAAAGCATGGACCTTCAAGTGTGATGGAGTCAGGGAGTGGTTGGTTAAGGTCCATCTCGATGCAAACCTTGGGGTGAGATTAGAGGTTTTCCCATTTATCTGTTGGAATAGGTGCCTCAATTCTTACTGGTATGTAACTCCTGAAGGGAAAAGTCGCTGTGACACTTTTGATGTTAGGCCGACTAGCTATTTTGAATCCTGTTGAAATGTCCTGGTCGCTATGACTTTGTTTCAAGTCTTGCCGAATGGACCTATCGCTATGACATGGAGACTTGGTAAGATCGCTTGCCAACTATTGTTTCTCTCACCGATGGTTATTCACTCGCAGTTATCGGGGAGACTTGGGTGAAAGGTTTATTGTTGGTATGTAGTCTTACCAATATGGAATATCTCACTGACCGAGGTTGCTATCAGGTGTCTAGCAAATGTCGGGGAGACTCATACCGATGGGGTCATTGGTGTAACACTTTTGTTTTGGTATGAAGTCCCAGTGATTGATGAAGGTCTCACCGACGGGGATATACTTGGTGTCTTCATGGTGACAAAAAGACTTTGGTATGAAGTCTTGGCGACTTGGAGAGTCTTGCCGATAGTAAAAGGTCTTCGGGATGACATGTTGAACTCGATGTGATGTCTTGGTGAAAGACGAATGTCTTCCGGACTGTCAGATGCTTTGATGTAACTAAGAAGTCTTGGTGCAACCTCTTGGTGAGTGGTAAAGTCTTGCTGATGAGTGTTCTCTTCGACATGACTTGAAGACTTCGGTATGAAGTCTTGGCGAACTGTGGTAGTCTTGCCGATGGCAATTTTGAGATCAATGTGACTTGTGAGCATCGGTATGAGTCTTGCCGATGAGGAAACTCTTGCCGATAGGAATGCAATGGATGTTGGTGGTTTCAGTATGACTTGTGGCATTCACTATATCGTCTTGCCAACTATTTGAACTTATGTCGATATTGATATGAAGCCTTTGAGCATCGGGGAGACATTTCTTGTGTCTCACCGACATGTGAACTCAGTTGAATGTTTCTTTAAATGTTTGACTATCCTATGTGGTGTCTCGTGGACCAATTAGAGGAAGCAAAATTCAAATGGTTGGCAGTTGTATTTTTGCAATAGTTGCGACACTGGAGTTGAACTAGATGCAAGTTAAAATCAACGCTCGGAAGGAAACTTTCTACGATGGGTAATGGGGATAAGGATGAACAGAAGATAAAAATCAAAATGTGATAAGTTTTAAGGGATCGATTCTGAGTTTCAAATCATTGGATTGTTGAGAGTATTTCTATAAGAGATTGAACAGTGAATGAAGCTACTGTGAACTAATACCAAAGAGTTGTATCTCTGCATTGTATGTAATTGTTTGTTACTATAATACAAAGAGATTCAGCTTGTTGTGGTGGGTTTTTTTTCTTGGAAGGGTTTTCCCACGTAAATTTGTTGTTCATTGTCTTTGAGTATTATTTTTGTTTCTGTAAATCTTTCATGTGTGTCTTAATTGGATTGCAATTTGGAAATTAAAGTACTGTCTACATTCTTCCCTATGGTTTTGACATTAGGAAAGTTGCTTCCACACCTTTGCTTTCCTTACAAGTGGTATCAGAGCCTAGAGAGTTGTGTTATCCTTGTGAGTGGGTTGGGTTTTTTGTGTCAATTATTTTTCAGTGGGAGTTTGGTAGAGGTCTGATAATTTACTTACAGATTAAGATGGAAAGCACATCCGGAAAGATTGAAATAGAAAAATTCAATGGTAGCAATTTTGAGTTGTGGAAACCCAAAATGGAAGATCTGTTAGTGGATCGTGATCTATGGCTTGTTGTGTCTGGAACAATGCCTCAAGGCATGAATCAAGAGGATTGGGACCTTCCAGATAGAAAGTCTAAGGGGCTGATAAGGCTCTGTTTGGCAGACTCTGTTCTTCTAAATGTGCATGAAGAAAAGATTGCATCTTCCTTGTGGAAAAGACTTGCTTCCATTTGTCAGGGCAAGTCCTTGGTGAACAAATTGTTCTTAAGGAAGAAGTTGTACTCTTTGAGAATGTAGGAGGGAGGATTTGTTGCTAATCACTTGAATGCTTTCAACATGCTAATTGCACAGTTAACATTTGTTAGTGTGAAGATTGAAGATGAAGATCGTTGTATGCTCCTATTGTGTTCTTTTCCATATTCTTGGGATCACCTGGTGATGGCTATTGGGAGTATGACATCCACTTTCAAGATGGAATATGTTGTTGCTTCTTTGTTGTTAGAAGAAATGAGAAGGAATTCTTTTGAGATGGAGAAGGAGGCTCTGGCTGTTAGAGGCAGATCGAAAGAAAAAGGCAAGAAGAAGGACAAGAAGTCCAGATCGAAATCAGAAGGGAGATCAAAGTCTCCTGGCAAGAAGTCCAAGGTGAAGTGTTGGAATTGTGGGAAACGTAGTCATGTCCGAAAGGATTGCAAGGAGGAGAAAAAGAAGAAGAAGAAGAAGACCTCTTCTAACAATGATTCTTCTCAGAGTGATGCAGATGCCTTCATTGCAGCCTTGGCTACGTGAGCATCTGATGATGTCTGGTTGATTGATTCTGGAGCATCTTTCCACATGACATCTCATAGAGATTGGTTCATGGAGTATGAAAACTATGATGGTGGAAAGGTGTATTTGGCAAGTGATTCATCTTTGGAAATTTTTGGTTGTGGAAGAGTTAGAATTCAATTCCCTGATGGAAGAGTGAAGGGAATCAATGATGTGATGCATATACTAGGTTTGGCTCATAATTTACTTTCTGTAAGTAAGTTGAATGATATTGGAGTGCATGTCACATTCTCTGGAAATGGCTGCAAGATAACTAGAGGCTCTATGGTGCTAGCAAGGGGTGCTTGTATTCGTACCTTGTATAAGCTGGATGCACAAGCTATTCAATGCAATAGTGTCTCTGTGAAGTCCGAAGCTACTCATGGAGGAAAAGAGGGAAATGTTTCTGATGGTGTAAACTCCATGGAGGTTAAACTTCGATGAGAAAGACAATGCTCTCGGCATCATAGGCTAGGCCACATTGGTGAGAAAGGTTTAAAACCTTGAAAAATAAAACCTGGTTAGGGGCTTGAAGATTGTAACCTCGATTCGATTTTTGTGTGAACATTGTATATATGGTAAAACACACCATGTTTCATTTTATTCATCCTCACAAATCTTCTGGTTTTGCTTGATTATATACATTCCGTGTGTTTCCGATGAATGTTCCTTTCTTTATCTAAATCAAGATACTATATGTCGTTTATTGATGATTATTCAAGAAGAGCATTTGTATATTTTTTGAAAAGTAAATCAAAGTGTTCAGTCGGTTTAAGGAATTTAAAAACCTTGTTGAAAATCAGACTGGTAAGAAAAATAAAATGTTTAAGGACGACAATGTGGTGAGTTTTGTTCTGATGAATTTGAAAAGGTACTAAAAGATCATGGGATTAAAAACATAAGACTACACCTTACACTTCACAACAAAATGGAGTTGTTGAAAGGTTCAACGGGACATTGATGGAAAGAGCACGAAGAATGCTGAGTAGTGCTGGGTTGGAGGAGAAGTTCTAGGCTGAGGTAGTTGCAACAACATATTACTTAATAAACTATTCTCCTAACTCCGCTCTTGTTGAGAAAACACCTTTGGAAGCATGGTCTGGAAAGAAGCCCTCTGAGACATATTCGAGGAGTCTTTGGCTATATGAGGCATATGCATATGTGCCATTTGAGAAAAAAGATCTAAGTTGATTAGAAAACAAAGCTGTAAAGTGTATTTTTATTGGCTATAGTGTTGGCATAAAGGATACAAGATTTGGAATCTATCTGAGAAGGTTTGTATAGCGAGCATTATCTTTTAGTGAGTTGAGCATACGTTCTGCTGATGAGAGAGAAAATCAGAAAATAAAAGGATGTAGCAAGTATTCCTCGACACTAGATAAAGAGGAATTGAAAAATCAAAATAACACCTATCTTGAGGAAGCTCAAGTAGCTCTGAAGTTACGAAGAAGATGAAAAATTGCCTTAGCCTCTAGGCTTGTGAGGGGAGGTCTTCAAGTAGAAAGAAACCCTAATAGTGGGTTTTTCTTTGATAAAGTCTAAATTGTGCCTATGCTTTAATTTAGAACCTTGATGAACCTAGGACACTGAAGAGGCATTTAAAATGTCTGATTCAAACTCTTGGTTTGGAAACCATGAATGAAAGAAATGACATCATTATAGAAAAGAATGATACACAGGTTTGGTGCCATTGCCTAAAGGCTGACAGTGGGCTGCAAATGGGTATTTAAAAATAGGTGGTCTAGATAGGGTGTACGAAAATACTAGAAATGAGCTGGTTGCAAAAAGGTTATTCCCAGGTGGAGGGAATTGATTGTGGAGAAATGTTTTCTCCTGTAGCTAAGTTGACATCTATCATATTTCTTTTCTCACTTGAAACAACATATGACTTAGAGATCAAGTAGATGGATGTGAAGATAGTGTTTCTTCATGAAGAGCTGGAAGAAGAAATCTATATGTCCCCAACAGAAGAACTTTTGTGGAAAAAGGTAAAGAAAGGCTGGTTTACGAAGTTGAAAGAAATCTTTGTATGGACAAAAAGCAGTCTCCTAGAATGTGGTACCAAAAATTTGACTTACTTTTGTTTTGTCATTGGGATTTGTAAGATCAAAATGTGATCATTGTGTGTATTATAAAGCTGAAAGTGATCAATTTCTTATTATTGCTTTGGGTGATCCCACAATAGTGGTTTACAATTTTTGGCCAAACTGGACACTGACTTTTTTTTTTAACTAAATCTTCACATTCGAGCACCTATAGCGGTTAAACCATGAGGAATTTGAAGATGATGAAAATTAGAGTCTTGTCACATTTTGTCTGTAGATTCTAAAAATATTTTTTTCAAAATTTTTGAATCAGATTGCACTCCTTTTTCTATCTCCCATAAAAATTGGTTTTTGAAAACAGCATTTTTAAAAGTGATACTGCAGGTATATTATAACTTTTTGCTTGAAAAGATAAAATTCTAATTTTTGGAATTTAGATTTGTAACTTAGATATCTAGTGCTTCCCTTGGTTGGATAGTTTTTATTGAATATTTTTCTTTCTTGTCAAGTTTCAAGTCAAATAAAAGTACAATTGACATAGCATTAGCATTGTGCATAAATTTTGTGTATGTATCGAAATTCTTTTTTTATTGGATCAAGGATTCCAATATCTGGTGCACTCATATTTTTTTAAAAAAATTTTGATAATCTTCTATTTTTCCATGTGTGCAGAACATAGAGTTTTGTTTTCAGTGAAAAACCTATATTTAATAAAACTTAAAAAACAAATAGATAATATAATCAAAACATATTAAAACTATATTCGTTGGATAGCTTGATTTGAAGGCAACCTGATACTAGTTGGGTTTTTGAGATCTCCTCCATTTTCATTCTCAAATCGAGCTTTGAAGTGCAAAATTCTGAGCAATTCTGATCCCTAAGAGGATGTGGGTGCAATTAAGTGGGTTTGATCGAACAACTATTCGGTCCAACAAAAAAAAAATATTCGGTCGAATGGGGGTTCGACCGAACCATGGTTCGACCAAACCCATTTAACATACAATAAAAAAATATATTTGAAAGGGGTTCGGTCGAACATTCTAAACATGTTCGGCCGAACCATATCTATTAAAAAAAATATTTAATATTAATATAAATATAAATGATATTCATTTTAAATTATGACTTGAGAGAGAGATATGGAGGGAGTGGGAGAGAAAGGGAGAGTGGGGGTAGGAGTGGGAGAGAGATAACAGGTAGGGGGTCCTAGGGTTGAAGGGTTAAGGGTAGAGGAGCTCAAGAGGGAGAGTGCCTAGGAGGGAGACTTGAGAGAGAGAGAGGGGGGGAGTGGGAGAGAGATAAAGGTAGGGAGTAGAAGGGTTTAGGGTTTAGGGGTTAAGAGGTAGGGGAGAGAGGAGAGGGTGGGAGGAGATACTTGAGGAGAGAGGGGAGTGGGAGAGAGATAGAGGTAGGGTTTAAGGGTTAAGAGTAGAGGAGAGAGAGGGAGAGGGGGTAGGAGGGAGAGAATTGAGAGAGAGGGGCGGATTGGGAGAGAGATAAAGGGTGGGGGTGTACAAGGGTTTAGGGTTTAAGGGTTAAGGGTAGAGGGGAGAGAGGGAGAGTGAAGTAAAGGAGGAGCTTGAGAGAGAGAGGGTGTGGGGAGAGAGGAATCTGAGGGAGGTAGAGGTTTAAAAAGGGTTTAGGGTAGAGGGGGGAGAGGTGGGAGGGAGAACTTGAGAGAGTGAGGGGAGTGGGAGAGATAAAGGGTATAGTTTAAGGGTTAAGGTAGAGAGCTCAAGAGGAAGAGTGGGTAGGAGGGAGACTTTCAAGAGAGAGGGAAGTGGGAGAGAGATAAAAGGAGTAGGGTTTAAGGGTTTAGGAGTAGGGGAGAGAGGGAGAGGGTGGAAGGAGGAGCTTGGGAGATAGGGAAGTGGGGAGAGAGATAAAGTGGGGGTATAAGGGTTTAGGGTTTAAGGGTTAAAGGTAGAGGGGAGAGAGGGAGAGGGTGTAGGAGGGAGAGTGTTGAGAGAGAGAAGGGGGTGAGTGGGAGATAGACAAAAGGGGGTAGGGGGTCGTAGTGTTTAAGGGTTAAGGGTAGAGGATCTCGAGAGGGAGAGTGGGTAGGAGGGAGAGAACTTCAAGAGAGAGAGGGGGGGAGTGGGAGAGAGATAAAGGGTAGGGTTTAAGGGTTTAGGGTAGAGGGGAGAGAGGGAGAGGGGGTGGAAAGGAGAGACTTGAGAGAGAGAAGGGGGTGAGTGGGACATAGATAAAGGGTAGGGGGTATAAGGGTTTAGGGTTTAGGGTTTTAGGGTTAAGGGTAGAGGGGAGAGAGGGAAAGGGTGTAGGAGGGAGAGTCTTGAGAGAGAGAAGGGGGTGAGTGGGAGATAGATAAAGGGGTAGGGGGTCCTAGGGTTTAAGGAGTTTTGTCATATGTAAAGGGGTTCGATCGAACCTGGGTTCGACCGAACCCCTTTAAATATGATTTTTTTTTAATTTAGGGTTTAGGGTTCGGTCGAACCAATGGTTCGACCGAACCCCTTGAGTTTGAGGAAAAGGAAAAAAATGAAATTTCCTTCCTCATATAAATTGTAAACCACTATTCTGATTAAACCCCTCTATATGTTGATGATATGTTGTTCATAGGCAATAGTAAGATAATAATTTTTGATCTTAAGTCTCAGTTGTCTGTAAAGTTTGAAATGAAAGATCTTGGTGCAGCAGGGTATATTCTAGAAATGGAAATAACCAGGGATAGGAATAATAGAAAACTTTTGCTCAGTTAGAGCAAGTATATCAAGACTGTTCTAGAGAGATTTTGTATGATTGATTGCAAGCAGCTAGTTGTTCCAGTTATGCAAGGAATGAAGCTATCTGTTGCGGATTGTCCAAAATCTCCTACTAAGATGGAGAACATGGCCATTGTGTTGTATGCTAGTGCGGTTGGCATTCTAATGTATGCAATGGTCTGTACAAGGCCAGACATTGCCCAAGCAGTGGGAGTTCTTAGTCATTTTATGGCTAATCCTGGAAGGAAACATTGGGATGCTGTGAAGAGAGTGTTTAGATATCTGAAGGGCACTTCAGACTATGCTTTGTGTTACCATGGGAACTTGGTTGAATCACAAAGGACTCTCAGTATTCGAGGTTATGTGGATTCTGATTGAGAAGGGGACATTGACAGCAGAAGATCCACCAGTGGATATATTTTCATGTTGAATGGTGGTGCAGTGAGTTGGATGAGCAAGCGGCAGGCTGTAGTCACTTTGTCTACTACAGAGGCAGAATACATGGTAACTACACATGCCTGTAAAGAAGCAAGCTGGTTAAAACGTTTGTGTTCTAACATTGGTTTTGATGCAAGAAAAATTACTATTTACTGTGACAGTCAGAGTGCTATGTGTTTGGAGAAAAATCCTACTTTCCATGCCAGGATGAAACATATAGATGTATAGTATCATTTTGTACGGGATATGGTGGAGGATGGGAAGGTCTCTTTGGAGAAAGTGGATACTCTGGAAAATGTTGCAGATGCATTGACGAACCCTGTGAGCATAGACAAGTATAGGTGGTGTGCCAGTTCGATGGGCCTCTTGGCCCATGAATTTCAGTAGTTTGATTATGCTCTGGAAGTGTCAGTAAGATCTTCATCAAGTGGGAGATTGTTGGAATAGGTGCCTCAATTCTTACTGGCATGTAACTCCTGAAAGGCAAAGTCATTGTGACATTTTTGATGTGAGGCCGACTAGCTGTTCTGAATCCTGTTGAAATGTCCCGGTCGCTGTGACTTTGTTTCAAGTCTTGCTAAATGGACCTATCACTATGACATGGAGACTCGGTAAGATCTCTTGCCGATTGTTGTTTCTCTCACTGATGGTTATTCACTCGCAGTTATTGGGGAGACTTGGGTGAAAGGTTTATTGTCGGTATGTAGTCTTACCAATATGGAATGTCTCACCGACTGAGGTTGCTATCGGGTGTCTAGTGGATGTCGGGGAGACTCATACCGATGGGGTCATCAGTGTAACACTTTTATTTCGGTATGAAGTCCCAGTGATTGATGAAGGTCTCACCAACGAGGATATACTTGGTGTCTTTACAGTGACAAAAAGACTTCGGTATGAATTCTTGGCGACTTGGAGAGTCTCACCGATAGTAAAAGGTCTTCGAGATGACATGTTGAACTCGGTGTGATGTCTTGGTGAAAGACGAATGTCTTGCCAACTGTCGAATGCTTCGGTGTAACTAAGAATTCTCGATGTAACCTCTTGGCGAGCGGTAAAGTCTTGCCGACAAGTGTTCTCTTCAGGATTACTTGAAGACTTTGGTATGAAGCCTTAGCGAACTGTGGTAGTCTTGCCGATGGAAATTTTGAGATCAATGTGACTTGTGAGCATCGGTATGAGTCTTTCCAATGAGGAAACTCTTGCCGATAGGAATGCAATGGATGTCAGTGGTTTCGGTATGACTTGTGGCATTCGCTATATCGTCTTGCCGACTATTGGAACTTATGCCAATATCGATATGAAGCCTTTGAGCATCAAGGAGACATTTCTTGTGTCTCACCGACATGTGAACTCAGTTGAATGTTTCTTTGACCATTGACTATCCTATGTGGTGTCTCATGGACCAATTAGAGGAAGCAAAATTCAAATGGTTGGCGGTTGGATTTTTGCAACAGTTGTGACGCTGGAGCTGAACTGCATGCAAGGAAAAATCAACGCTCGAAAGGAAACTTTCTACGATGGGTAATGGCGGATAAGGATGAATAGAAGATAAAAATTAGAATGTGATAAGTTTTAAGGGATCGATTCTGAGTTTGAAATCATCAGATTGTTGAAAGCATTTTTGTAAGAGATTGAACAGTGAATGAAGCTATTGTGAATTGATACCAGAGAGTTGTATCTCTACATTGTATGTAATTTTTTATTACTATAATACAAAGAGATTTAGCTTGGTGTGCTGGGTTTTTTTTTCCGGAAGGGTTTTCCCACGTAAATCTGTTGTTCATTGTCTTTGAGTATTATTTATGTTTCTGTAAATCTTTCATGTGTGTCTTAATTGGATTGTAATTTGGAAATTAAAGTACTGTCTGCATTCTTCCCTATGGTTTTGACATTAGGAAAGTTGCTTCCGCACCTCTGCTTTCCTTACATTATCTGAGTGATGCTTACACCACAAGACTTTACCAAGTTGACCTACTATATTTGACAAATAGGGAAGAAATGCTAGGTTGAGGAAGGGGAACTCGATCCACATGGGGTATCTAGATTTAGTGATACGTTATGGATGGAAATCGATATCCTAGACTTGCACATAACAAGTTTGACCACAAATAATCCAAGAGCCGTATTGGAGCACCATATGGGCATGGTCAGGGTCTGAAAAGGTGCATGCTATATATCCCCTACCCATACCCATGAAAGATTCAATAACCCATGCCTTGACTTCCTAGTTATTGTAGATCCATTTAAAAATTTCTTGTTCTATTATAATGCCTCAGAGAAAAAACAACATAATGGTCTTTGTTCTACATTTTGAAATGACCTTAATTATTTCACCTGGAAATTAGAGGGAAATCGATTTACCTACTTTGTTCCCATCATCTGTTTCGTTGTTTCTGGTAGGGTTTTCTGATGCAATAGGTGTGGAGGCTAGTGGGGTCTTATTTCTTAGGTAAGACCCTGTAGACCTAGCCTCAACTGAATCTACGATAGTCCCAAGATCAGGTGTGGGCTCCATCGAATTTTCTCCCTTGGCTTTTTCTATCTCAGACCCGCCACGTTCTCTTGCCTTTTTCTTCATATTTTTGTATTTAGTTGTGAGTATTGCATAGGCTCTAGAGGCATCAGTTAGGTTGGCTCTAAATCTAGTGGATTCTCCAGATTAAAAGGCGAACGAAGTAGTGTTTTACCAATTTTTATAGCGTTCTGAAGTTGTGCAATGTTTACAGTGCGTTAGGGTTTCTCGTGCCTTCTAAAGTTGCGCGACGTCTTTTACGACAGTTGACACGTTATTTCCTTCCTGGCCATCTTTATTACAATTTATTATTTGTTTAAGAGCACTGTAGGACGAATGTATCAGGTATTTGTGACACTCATCTCTAATTTTCCAACTTGTCCCTTTTGATTATTAATGAAGACCTGGTCATCACACTGTATACTAAATAAGCCTAGAATGAAAGAAAAATGTGGCGATTAAGTTATTAGTACTTGCTGTTAGGCAATACTATTGCAATGATTTTTGTTTTTCTTAGTTAATTAGTTATTAATAAGTTACCTTTCAACCAATCAAAAATAATAAATTTTTTTGAAAAAAATAAAATTCAATTTTATAAACTGAACTCACAAAATATTTAATTTTATAAATTATAAAAAGTATTTTTCGTGAATATGATTGGCTAAAAGATTTTGTGTGTTATTGAAGAATTTATAGGAAAAGTGAAAATTAGCTATTATTTTGCCTATTTTAAAAAATTGAACTATTATTTTACCTATTTTAAAAAATTGAACTATTATTTTGCCTATTATTTTGCCTATCTTTTAGCAAAGTGGAGTATTATTCCAAAATTTCAATTCAACCCAATTAACCAAATTTTCCTTAAATGCTAGGTGGTCAATGCAGAAGATTTAAAAACAATCATTTATTCTTCAAACCGCTTGTGGAGGTGTTGGTTTCTTCTCATATACATGACAAGTTTTTGGTTTTTGGTGAAGGTGGGGAAGAATTTAGATATTTTGGGAATTTTTTTTGAAACTTCGAGATTTTCCACACGTTTCACATACTCAAATCTAGATAGCATGCTTTAGGGGGCAATTAATTCACGACATTATCCACGTAGATTTTGAATCATTTTTGTCTGCAACATAATATGATTTGCATTAAATCTATAAATTGTATATGATTTGTAGTTTAACTTTATAAATTAAATTAGTAATATATTAACATTTAGATTATTATTATTTATTTATGTTCAAATGATTTTAAACAATTAATAGATTTAATTTTTTTTAAATAAATTATATTACATATTATTATTTAACAAAATTATTATATAAATTTATGTTTAAATAATCATTATTTTATTATTTCTTATAATTATATTATATAATCATTTTATTTTATTTAATATAAAACAATTTAAAAAATTATTATTTAAATTTATATTATATTATTCATATTATGTAACTTAATTATTATATAAATTTTATATTTATATAATTACCATTTTTTCTTCTAATTATATCATACTATCATTTGATTTGATTTTTATTTGTTTGATATTTAAAATTTTAATATATAATTATTTTTATATAATATAATTTATTTTGATATAGTATAATTAAACTAAAATTAATACTTATTAATATTAATATATATGCATGTAGCTATCATTAATATATTATTTACATAATTTTAATAAAAATTAATGTAACATTTTCAAAATGATTATGTTAATACTATAATTAACAAAACTTACATTTAATTACGCCGAAGGCATTCCCTCAATGAAGTTTTCCAGTCAAATTTCTCTATCGACGGTTTAAAGCAGAATGCAAGACCATCTACAATATATCTTGACTATTCATTAGTTCTTGTCATTTTGCTCTTTCCGCTGAAGTTGTTCAAGAAAATATCTGCCTTCTTTATGCAGATGGATTAGGTTGTTAAAAAGTAACTCCACTTCGATTGAAATACAGTGGACACCAAGAAACCTAAACTTAATAAGGCGAGGGCTGACGAAAAACATGGAGAACAGAGTAATTGGGTGTAATCCGGTGTATCACAGCTACTGGAGAATTTGCGTGCGGCCGAGCTTTTAAATCCTCAGCAACTCAAAATAAAAAAATTACTTATAAATAAATATCTACCTTCTATTAATATCTGCCCTACTTTCGTGATCTTTTTTATCAGCGACATCAACAGAGATTTTTGCAGAATCTTGAGGTAAGTCGCATTTCTCTTGCCGTTAATGGTTTCCACTCCATATTTTATTGCTTCCCCCGCTGCTAATGCTTTCTGCCCCTTTACTGTGATAGATTGAAGCAGCAAGATTAAGCAGCAACCGTACACAACTTGGGGTTTGCTAAAAATTTCTTGCGACCTCTGCCCATTTTCTCTCATTGGCATCATTAACAGGTCGACACAATTTTCGCAGAATCTATAGGTAAGCCACTTCCCATGATTTTGGTTTATTGTATTTTTTTAACCTTCTACATTACAGAAACCATTTGCATCTGCTTCAAATTTTCTAGCCTTTTTTTTAAGCAAATCCATTTCGTGTCTACCTTGCCATCGTTGTATTGTAATTTCAGCCTTTTGTTTTGTATTATCAGTCCGTAGACATTCCTGGTATCTACTCCCTCAAAGGGTTGCATTCCCATTAGAAAAACCTTCATGGGGATATTGGAAGACTTCTGGCGCCCTCCAGTAACAAGTTCCCCTGCTGACTTCAAGGGACCAGAAACTAAAATGTCCAGAAGTAATATAATAGTTGCAGGCAATTTGTAGAGCATTTTGTAGGATGGGTTTTACTTTTAACACTGTAGAGAGCCAAAAGTGTATCGTGGAGGGTAAGTAACCAACATAAAAAGGCAAACTCTCTTTGTGAATGTGTGCAAACAACATTTAAATTTCATAGAATAGAGACCTTATTTTGGTTGCATCATTTGTCTGGCATGGAGATGAGGTGATGCTATGACATTTGGTCTTGGGCTTATGTTGCAACTACAAGCATGATAGTTGTGCAAGAGTTGGTGTTTTCACTATCTTTCAAGCATAAACAAGACAATTATGAAGACAAAAACGAGCAGAGACAGGATATTTTTCACAGCGCCTTTCATAAATGCATTTACGCTTAGGATACAAGTGGTTGTCTGGGATATTTTAACTGCATTAGTGCACCATGCCAGGGAAATTTTTCACCGCCTTCTTTCTCCTACAAATATAAGTTTACTTGTAAAAATAAAAAAACTACAAATCTGCTACATCTACCAACAACAACCATTACACAGAGCTTATTAAAACAAGGATTGCAGAAGAACAGTTTGGAAACTATCAGACAGTGAAGAAGAAATCAGGTATTCGCTACTTTCTATCATTGTTTTACAATTACATGTTTCTAATATCTTTCTACCAGTTTAAATTTTCCATATTTTTCTGCTATATCTTACCATATTTAACTAGAATTGTTTCCAATATCTTTTTTACCAGTTTAAATCTTTCATATTTTTTTGCTATATCTTACCATATTTAACTCTACTTTTTCCATGAAGTTGAGACCCTAAGAATTTATAGTAATATAGAAGTAATATACCTAGACCGATGAGAACAGAGGTACAATTGCATAGTTCGGGTAGGCTTTCACTTTTGCATATCATAATCCTCTCTATATAGATTTTGGTGTTGTTATACTTGATGAAACAATTCTCTGCCACACTACAAAGACTCCTGCTACTACCTCAGCTCATTCATAGAATATACATGCATGCGCGATTGGATTTTCTGAAAGGGCTTGATCTGTTTTCCCCTTTCCAAGCAAGCAATAGTGCCATGAATGGGTAGCCAAATCCACAAGGCAAAAACATAGAGTAGAATTTGTAAGATAATCAGACCAGTGACGAACAAAAAAAATGGGATGTCTTTACAATAGAATCGTATACCAAAATAAATGTTTAAAAACTTTTTAAAACACCTAGTTTTTGAAGCCAAAAACTAACAACAGTTGTCATACAAGAGAAAAAAATCACTCTTACCACCAAAGAAAAGACACCCTATAGAGCAAAGTAGCAAATTTTAACTCACTTCTATTTCAAACAGATTTCAACCTTGAGATCCTTGTCCAGGGAGAAAAAATCAAGCTTAAACTGATGTCTTGCTTGTGTTTTTAACAGTTACCATCGTGTGTGTGTCTGTGTTTATTTTGCAACAAAAGAAATGGAATTTCAAATCAAGTTATGAATGTGCATCTTGAATATAATTCACTGTATCTGATATGCAATGATATATTTATGATAATGTGTCTGATTAATGTAAAAAAAATGCATGTACATGGATGTGCTCAATATATACCCTATTTACAACCCATGCACATGCAGTGCCATTCTTCTTGAGGTGCGCAGCAACCAAAATCCCCTACTAAACCCCTCTGCATTTTAGATATCAAAGATTGTTGCCTCTAGGTTCTGCAATTCAGACCTGTAGAGGGCTTGCATTGAGCTGTTACAAAAGTTGTTGCTGATGCATGCATCAGATGTTTAGAGGTCACTGACTTATTGGAAGTTGAAATGCCTCCAAGGGACCCAATATGGAGAGCCATGTGTGTTATTTTGTGGCAACAATATTAAAAATGAATCAAAGGCCAAAAGTCAAATGACAAAAGGGACAACCCAGATGGTTTCCATGTCTGTAGGTTACATAAATATTTTTATCAATACAAGAGGTAGACTGAATCCTATAATTAGGTCAAGATATTCAAAAAAGGTTTTCACAACAGGAAAGGCATTAACTTGAGCAGTTACCAGAAGAGCAGATTATTGATGACATGAAACAGGAAACAATGAGGTGAGATCAAAGAAAATAGGAGAAAGAATTTCAAAGCATGTGAACTTTAAAAGAAAACATTCATTGCAGGAAAAGCGCCTCCTAGATCCTCTGCCCTCTTCCCCGTATCTCCATATTCATTATGCATGCCAAAGAAAGATCTTAGTCAAGGAACGTGGAGATTTAATACCTACCCTTTTATGTGCCTTGCATTTTACCAAGCCACCTACCTTTTATTTAATCCTCTGCTTTCAGTTTGTTTTATTTTGCCACGTATACGTTCAGTAGCCAACATGTAAAACCTATCCATTGTCATGAAAACATTAATCTTACTTTTAGCCTTACTCTTATGGGGAGTAGACATATAATGTACACATGGCCTGATTACAGGCCAATAAATGCATACGGAAAAAATACTTAAAATCCACAGTAACTTGGCTCAAACTTATTAGATTTTTGTATGTACAGTTCATAGATTTAACACTTACACTC
This sequence comes from Sequoia sempervirens, assembly GCA_007258455.2. Lineage (NCBI taxonomy): Eukaryota > Viridiplantae > Streptophyta > Pinopsida > Cupressales > Cupressaceae > Sequoia > Sequoia sempervirens. The sequence goes on along the minus strand of VDFB02000007.1, from coordinate 148,703,352 downwards.
TGTTACAAACATGAGCACTCTTAGGTATATTTATTTGTTTCTTCCTCTCTTTTTGTCTCTTTACTAAGGAGTATGGGTATGAACGTATTTGTACGTACAGGTGGTTTGTCTTACCAATGAGTATGCTCAGTGAATCCATTTGATTAAAGGGAAAACTTAACATAAGACATTAACGGTTCAGCCATGCTTAAAATGGATGGGAGATGATTAAATCAGTCTTGACCGTCCATTTATTCTCGATCTTTTTTCTACTTAATATGCTTTTACTTTTTACGCTGTATACGTTCTTTTGTCCCCTTCTTTTCAAGGCTTCCCCGGTGGTTGCACGTGACAGTTATTTTTATTTTTATATCCGCCAAAGCAAACACTGGGAATATAGTTTTTATGGAAAATATTAAACAATGATTTAATAGTATAATATAATAATATATTAATAATATATATTATTATTATGTAATAATATATTATATTAAATGATTTTTATATAGTAAATATATATTATTAACTATTAATAGTATGATTTATTATAATAAGATTATATTTATATACAATGAATATGGTATAATAATATAATTACTAACTATATTATAAATAATAATAATAATATATTATTATTATTTAACCTTTTTATATATGTATAGGTAAATAATAATAACTTTTTTATTAATAATATTACTACTTATTTTTTAAATATTTGATTTGAAATATTATTAATTGTTAGTATTCATATATAAGTTAAATTAAATATTTTCTTTTAATTTTTAAAATTTTAATATAGTCTAATTTTATTTTGTATATTTACGCCGAAGGCGTCTCCTATTTGAGAATAGTCGGCTGACTTTCTCCATCCACGGTGGACGCTGCTTGAGAAGGGATGCTATATGGTTGAACCGTCCATAGCTGTCGATCAACTTCTACGGTGAAAAAAATAATAAAAGACTCCTTCCATTTTATTCCCTCCGTAAATTTCTCCACACATAGTTCCAAGGTGTCCTACTTATTCACACATATTTTCTTTATCCTTTAAACGTATGAGTGAGGGCCAGCTTTTCTCAGTAGGAGAGGGATGCACTTTATTGGTCTTAAATATGAAAGTAATTAGTTTTAACGTTAGGTAGTATTGGGAGTATTATATTAATTTATTTATATTATATTTATTTTAATGATCTATTTTTCCAAATCAATGATTCAAAATCTTCTTTAAACATGTAAGACTCTTTGAATAACATTCAGTTGTTTTTAGGAACAAAGGTTTATAGTGGCTCAGAGGCATATGCAAGACGATCAAAACCTTATACACCATTGGATTTGACCATCACCTTTTTCCTTCTCCACATGCAATAATAGATCATTCTTTTGAAGCTATTTTTAAATTTGATATTATAATGAAACATAATCATAAAATTTACAAACATATTATATATACACAATAATATTATACAACTATTTAAGATTATACATAGATTAAATATATTAATAATAAAATAATATAAAACAATACTAAATCTATGTAGTTATTATTAGTAATAAATTAATAATTAGATATAATCTTAAAATTATACATTATAATATACACTATAGTATTATATAACTATAATATAATATACTTTTGAAGCTAACTTTAATTTAATTACATTTATAATAATAATATACTGTGATGGAAATTTAGCAATTATCAATCATAAACTGGGCACTTTCAGTTACACTCCATGTTTCCAGACACTTATTCCAAGTCTAATTGGTTCATTACTTTGTCATATTTTTGCTACCTGCTGAGTACTGGAGTAATCTGTAAGTTGCCAAATAACTTCTGAGATTGTTCTGGGTTAAAATCTGTCTATTAGCAGTCAAGAATTACTTTGTAACAGTCTATAAGTTGCCGTTGTATTGTGGGTCTGTTTCCAGTGAGAAATCTGATCACTAGTGACTAGAAAATACCCTGTATTAGTTGGGAGGAATGTCAAACTGAGAACATGAGTTGCTGTTCATGAATTACAGTCTTAGTTGCACTCAGAAATTTATATATATCATACTACTGTTATAGCCTTTCTACTATTGCTGTGTAATGCCAATGCTTGGCTAAGAAATCATAGTGAAATAATTATCATTCTATTGATATTGCAGTCCTTGATGTTTATGTTTTTAGTGCACTATTGTTATTGAAATACAAGGAAACTCATGAAGTCTCTAGCATTGTCCATGTTCATATGTCCAAGATATGGAATGCCCATACTTACATGTGTTGTATCTCATTGATTTGGAAAATAAAACAAGAGCCCCTACTATCATTTTATACAATTGTTTTACAAATACCAAACTGAAAAAAAAAACATCAAACACCTCTTCAAAATCTCAAGCAATGCTCAAAATTCAGATTGCATGCAAAGCGCTAGACAAAGTGTCAAACAATACAAATTGCTTGATTTCGTAGTTGTGGCTTCAACTCATTCATCATAGGCTGCCCACTAGATTGATTTACCATGAACACATTTTTCTTGTACCGAAAATTTTCTTACTCAAAAAAATCATAAATTTTTATAAGAAATTAGTCACAAATACAGTTTTCAAAAATTCAATGGAATCTTTTCTTTTTCAACAATCTGTAAAATTTTTGCTTTTAATTTTCCTTGTCAACATTTGTATTTGGTTACTAAGATTAAAACTGAAAATTATAATATCCTTATGTTGGTGAAGATCAAACAGTCTTGCCATCTCTAATTCAAGATTGTAGAAATTAGTTAGAAATATAGTTTTCATAAATTCAATCGATTCTTTTCTTTTTCAGAAATTGTAAATTGTGAAGTGTCAAATTTTTTTAAATAAATTAAGTAATGCACATATATTTTATTGTCATTTCATTTTAATTAAGAAAATATGATTTTTAACTACAAGTCATTTTTAATTCTGTTGTAAACCAACTACTACTGAAGCTGCAAATTCAATGGTTGCCAGACCTATTCTTCCAATACCTACTGTAAAGTCAAATCTCAATATTGGTTCTTGGATGTCAAATCTGTATAGCAAATGTGGCTGCACTGTTGAATTTGTAGTTCAAAATCATATTCTCTTAATTAAAATGAAGTGACAATAAATTAATTAGTAACTTAGATAAATTATATTTGCATAACTTCATTTATTTATAAAACTTCAACACTTCATATTTTACAATTTCTATAATTCAAATACAATACCATATATTAAAATATTCATCTCCACAAATCTTCGGCATACCCATTGCACACGAAGGTGCGATTACTAGTTTTATTCCCATTAGTAAAACTTAGATTTATTTTTTATTATATCTCAAATTATAATTAAAATACTATAATGCAAGTACTAGCCACTACGTGGCACTTGTTACTTTAGATAGTGTTTAAAAGGGGGCATCTGTAATAGTCGTGTAATTATTTTCTTGATAGGGCCCCACAAATCGGTGTCTTGTTTGCGATATTTCTATGCTCGGCAAATTCCTTGCAACTACGAATTTCACATTCTTTATAAAATTAATCCAATAAAGAACAGAATATTCTTGGAATACAGAAGAGTGACCTATGGCGGTATCTACTACAAAGGGGGTTTACTCGAAATTCGTACTCATTTGGGGCAAGGATTGTGAATTGTGAATTTTGGGGGAAAGAATTCGGGGTTACGAATAATGCCCCTCAGGGTGCTGACTGCGCTGGACTCGGCGCGTACGCAGTTGTATCACTTCAGTGCAATATTTATCGCAGGCATGGGTTTTTTCACAGATGCCTACGACCTCTTCTGCATCCCCCCTGTTTCCAATCTACTGGGAAGCATCTACTATAACGATGACATGCCCATTCATGTCGAAGCCCTAATCAATGGAATCGCTCTGTGCGGAGCATTCGCGGGCCAACTGTTCTTCGGTTGGCTTGGAGACCGAATGGGGCGAAAGAGGGTTTACGGATACACTCTAAGTTTGATGGTCTTGAGTTCGATTGCTTCTGGCTTCTCGATAGGCAGATCGACTGAGTGTGTAATTGGCAGTTTATGCTTTTTCAGGTTCTGGCTAGGGTTTGGTATTGGTGGGGACTACCCACTGTCTGCGACAATCATGGCCGAATACGCAAATACCATGACCAGAGGAGCGTTCATCGCTGCGGTATTTGGGATGCAGGGTCTTGGAATTCTGGCGGGCAGTATAGTGGCTCTAATTGTGTCGGCTAGCATGAAGTCAGCAGCGGGCGATACGCCTACATTCGGGCAGAAGGACGTGGTGTGGAGAATAATCTTAATGCTGGGAGCCGTTCCTGCAGGTTTCACATATTACTGGCGAATGAAAATGCCTGAGACCGCCCGGTTCACCGCGTTGGTTGCCAGAAACGCCAGGCAAGCCGCAGAGGATATGTCCAGAGTTCTTAATCTGGATATTGATGAAGATGAGTTGGATGTTTTGAGCACTCAAGCCCGCCGCCCAAAGTTCGGATTGTTTTCCATGGCTTTCGTGAAGCGGCACGGGCTAGAATTGCTGGGCACGGCATCGACTTGGTTCTTCGTGGATATTGCTTTCTACAGCAGCAATCTGTTTCAGAACGATATATATCATAATATCAGATGGTTGAAGTGTTCTTATCCGAATCCATTGGATGATGTTTATCGCACTGCAAGGGCACAGGCATTGATTGCATTGTGTGGGACTCTGCCGGGGTACATATTTACCATTCTTCTGATAGATCGTATTGGGAGGTTTAAAATTCAGTTAATTGGGTTTTTCTTTATGTCAGTTTTCTTGTTCGCCCTCGCCATTCCTTACAAAAGTTACTGGCTTGACGAATCTCATCGAGAAGGCTTTCTGGCGATTTATTCTCTGACATTTTTCTTCGCAAATTTTGGGCCCAATACGACTACTTTCATTGTGCCGGCAGAGTTGTTTCCTGCTCGGTTGCGATCCACGTGTCATGGTATTTCTGCAGCCGCCGGTAAAGCAGGTTCTGTCATTGGAGCATTTGGGTTCTTGTATGCCTCTCAACCCAGGCATAGGGATAAGACTGAGCTTACAGATAAGGATCCTTACAAGTGCGGAAGCTCTTATCCAAGCGGCATAGGAGAGAACAACGCCTTGATTATTCTTGGAGTAGCAAGTTGCCTGGGTTTCTTTTGCACATTTTTGATACCTGAAACAAAGGGAAGATCATTGGAAGAAAATGAGGTGGAACTTACTCAAGTTGAAGCTTAGTCTAGGGAAGATTTTGGGAAGGGGTACACCTGGCACTGAGTACAAAGAAAGGAAACTACGTGGAATGATTTAAGTTTTGCTTTGTTAAGAATGACGTCATTCATTTGTACTCCACATTAATGCTTTATAAAATAATAAATATGATCTTTCTTGAGGAACACTCTTTGCGCCGCTTGGTTTCTGTGCAACCGGGGGTCACAAACTCAACTCTTTCGTTAAGTTATATATAATTCTTCTTTTCCTACTGCTCGTTTATTAATCAATTTAGGCGCTCGAAAATTGCTAACCGTTTGTTAATATGCACCTAACTGTCACCGTTAAAAGACAAAATAAACACTTCTCTCTTCGGTTTATAAGTCCATATATATATATATATGACTCTCACCGTTAAAACAAAACTTTCATTTTTTATAATTCTTTATAATTCGGAATCAGATTGTGAGGGTTTGACACTAGATTTGTTTCAACCTATCAAAAATTGTTGTGTTTCTCTTATTCATATGTATTAAATGAGTTGGTTCATAAATTGCATTATGTATTTAAGGTGATAATTTAATTCAAAATAAAATAATAATTTTACAGTACTTTCAATTCATCAAATTGCAAGAGCATTTGTAGCTACTATGATGGTTTATTAAGATTCAACAACACACATTTTGTATTCAAAACTTATTGACCCATATTTCATGAAAAGAAATTAACATGAACCCATCTCTCTTGAGCATGAATGGTCAACTAGTCAACTTAGCATTAATTGCATCTAGATGATGCTCATAGGGGGAAAGCATCAAGACTTCCTAGGAGGTCACTTATCCTAGTACTACTCTGACTCAAATGTGCTTAACCATGAAATTTTCCCCAAGATCAAGCCCACTTAGCCTACTAACCAATTTGTAAAAAAATCAACAATAATAATGCATGAAGAACTATTCATTATATAGCCCCTTTAGCCCACCCATTGACAAGTATGAGCTATTTCTTGTAGTGTGCCAAATTATGATGGTTTATCATGATTAAAATACATTGTTTGGATTCAAACTAAATTGACCTATATTTCATGAGTGGTGGCTCACATAAGCTCATCTCTCATGAGCATGAATGGTTCACTCAACACTCATTACATTTAGGTGATGCTCATAGGGGAATATCATCAATACTTTATGGGAGGTCACCCATCCCAATACTAATTTGGCTCAAGTTTTCTTAAGCTTGGAATTTCCTCAATGATCAAGCTCAATTTCCCCATGTCATCCTAACAAAATACACAACACTAGAGTAGCTTTATATATACAACTTCCCCTTGCCTATACTACTCTAGTGTTATATATCTCCTTAGGATGACATGGGGAAGTTGTAGATGTCAAAATTATGTTGTTGAGATGCAAGGTGGAGAGATTTTATATAGCTATAATGGATGAATCTAGTGCGTTAGCAAATGAAGCAATCTATGCTAGATTAAATTCTCCATATAATTTTTGAAAGAGATTCTCCTTTCTCCTTCTAGGAATCCTTAAGAGTGTGCCATATGGCCTTGGTTAATCTATAACCAACTTAACTACAAGGAGTATCGCCTACCAATACAATTATGTAAGAGAAAATTTTAATTTTTTTATTCTATATCCTTACCATATATCATAACACCAATTCTTTATAGTGGAAGGCCTATATTCCTTTTGTGAGAGATCATGAGTCATTAGATTAAAGACTTAGCTTGGAACATCAAATAGTTCATGTTCATTGAGACTTATAAGCTTACTATAAATACATGGAAACATCAAAAACCAAAAAATGCAAGAAAACAAGATGACTCATAAATGCTATGGGGAATTTTTATTATTAGAATGTAGGGTGGTATGAACCCATCACCTATATTGAAGGGTTCAATATAGTATTGGTGAATCACATGGGTTGCTTCAATTTTACAAGAGAAAGAACCTAGAAGTTGGGTAAGTACATGAAAATGAGGAACAAATTGGTGGAAAACCTTGATATTTTGAGCAAAATATGTTCACATTATGAAATACATAAATGTATTTGTTTTTTAACATGTACATGTTGAACGATGGGGGAAAATGGTGATGCTTTATCCAGCCTAGGTCATAGAACACCACTATTCTCCAATTGTCATTCAAATATGCCTTAAAATCCCAAATTGGATTGATTATCAACCCAAAGGTGAGTCAATTCTCAACAAGGAAGACCTAGGGGAGGAATCTTTAGGCTTTGAAGGGTTCACCACCAACCAAAAGCTTAGAAAATACAACTTAAAATTTAACTCAGAAAACCTAATAATGCAAGCCAAATATAATGAGTGCAAATGATGAAATTAAGCAATGTAGCAAGTTAGGATATGTGTACCTGGGAAGTCTGGAGATGTAATGAGGATTCTAGAAATGCAAAAATGTTGTCAAGATATGCCATGGAGGACTAAGACACCCTTACTGTTGTCTTAGTCCCGCTACTATTTTTTGGGGGAAATGCAGAAACTTCAGATGTCGGAACAAAATCTGAAAGAATCTCTGCAAAATACCCTTGGGAGGACTAAGACACCCTTACTTTCGACTTATTCCCAACTTAAATTTTTGAAATCTCTAAATGTGATCATGAGGCTCAATGTCTGCACTTCCTTCTTCTTTGATCTCAGGTCCTGAAACTTCTAGATCTGTCCTGTAGGTGAATTTTTGTGAAGATGACAACTTTACAATGCAACTTTGCAAACTTTGCAACTTTTCACTTCAAATGATCTTCAAGTCTTCAACCTAAATTTGCAAACATAACCATGCAAGAGAGGAAAAACTTGTCGATTGTTAGTAAATGGGGGTTTGCCTTGGTCAAACCCTTGTTGGTAATTAAACCTTGGACTGGAATAGAATAATGAAGGGAAATGATGAATGAACAAAATGCTATGTTGCAACTCACCAAACCCTTATTATGAAATCTGCAAACTTGTGTGAAATGGCTAGCTTGAATGTAGATCTTGAATTGAAGTTGTGCTTAATAGATCTTGACTTGAATTGCTTACTTGAATCAAAACCCTACATCACAAATGTTAGGTCAAAAACACACATGATGCAAGAATATCCTTGATATGATGCTTGAATCTTGATGATGGCTCCAAATGCTTGATAAATTGCTCTTGAATGCACAAATACTTGAAAGCTTGGATGCTTAGATTGCTAGGTGAAAATATGAGTGAAAGAACCTTGTATTTATACTTATCTATGCTTAATATCCCAAAATTACATCACACCAAGCTGACATACGAAATCATTAATTAAAGGAGGCTAAATCCTACCAAGATTTGAAATTAAATCCCAAAAATAACTAAAGGGGGACTAAGATGCCCTAGGTGGAATCTTATTCTTGAGGCTTGAAGCTTGGGGGACAAACTCCAAAAAGGGGCCCAATTAAGGTGCTTGTAAAATCAAGGTCCCAAGACCTTTGGGGGACAAAGATGCCCTAGGTGTCTTATTAGTCCCAGTCAAAAAATAAAGAAATATAGCCAAAATTATTAAATTATCATTTATCCTTTGATGTTTGTCGAGATTAGCCATGAAAAGATGTAATTTATTAGGCTTGTGGATGCAAAACAGGACCAACTAAGACATAAATAAGGATAAACAAAGCAAGGCGGGCCCAAACAAGTGTGAAAATGCAAGGGTATCCATTTTCCTACACTACACATGTTTTAATGCCTTGAATTAAAAAAAATTATAATCTCGCCCATTTAGGCTCATACTTCCAAGCCTAATGGTTTGACATCTTTTATGGCTCTTAAATTCATGTTTATAACATAAAATAAATCAAATTGAAACTTCAACCTCATCAAGTTACTATGTTTTCTAATACAATTTATTTAAACCACCACCAAAAGGAAGAACTACTTCTTAGCTTTCGAGCCATACAATTTTTTTTAACCTTGTTTCAATATTTAACATATTTATTTTAATTTTCTTTGAAGATTGTCTTCATATTCCTCCAATGCATATGTATTAGTTTTTCTTTATAAATTTTGACCTACTTATCCAAATTTGAAATTATATATAGGATAATTCTACGTTTCATTACATACATATTTAAAAATTTAATAATTTAATATTTTTAATTAGTTAAATGTGCAATTTATGTGACTTACACACTTAGTGATGCAATATTTTAGGATGCATCCACTTTAAAATATCATAAAAAACCTTGTAATACTCACCCTTGGATATATTTGCACCAACCCATGTTTAAAAATACTTAATGTAGCAAGAAAGGGGGGGGGGTGCAAACTAGATACTATGTTATATTTTAGTGATAAAAACAATAACACTTTGTGTGAACTCAATATTTCAACTCCTTAACCCTAACTATTCAAAAACATATTTAGTACTTTGGAAACTAGACTTAGAGTGCAAAAATTCTTGTTTTTATTATATCTTAACAATTTGAGCATATTGTACATCTTTAATTACTCATCCAAATTTACCTTTAGCTAATTTAGAAAAAAAGTAGCCACTTTTGACCCCCTTTTTTCCCTTATTTCCATGCACTTATCCAATTATTCATTACCTGTAGACTCACCATCAAATTATATATTTAAAAAAAAAACTTAGATATGATTCTTAACCCTCAAAGGGGCTTATAGAATCCATGAGATTCCCCCAATCCTCATATGTAGGCAGGTTTCACAAGATCTTTTACAAAATATTAATCTTTCACTCTAGTTCCAATGTACGTATAAAATAAATTTGTTGTGAATATAAGCTAACATAATGTCTAATATCCCCAAATAGGTGGTTCACTTTATTAAAACTAACATCTTCATTTTTTATGATGGAGAAAATACATCAAGTTTAGATTCATCTAGGCTCCTGCTTTTGATCTTCTCCTAAAATGTGCTTAGGGAAAACACCTTGTTTTTTGAGTCCATTGGAGAGGGAATATCATGATTTTTGAGGACCTACATATGTATCTTGATATCCACCTTTGATTGTTACATAATTTACAAACGCACTTTGCATTCTTGTAGCATCATATCCTTACGTAGTATATCATTAATTTTTTGGTTGGTGATGAATCTACTTCAATTTGAATCTCTTATCCTTACCTAGGTCATCATTATTTAATCTCCTTCCAATATGCATGGTATATGGCATGGATGACTTTCAAGGATCCCATAGATAGCTTGATTTCATCAATTTTTTCTTAGAGCTATTGATTTATATGCTTTTGCTACTTCCAACCTTTACTTAAGGTCATTTCTATTTTTAGTGAGGCCTTGTATTATCTAATTTTTATTTTCCCTTTAAGTCATGAGTAGTGAAATTTGATTATCCTAGGGACTCATATTCTATTTATTACTCACAATTGATTTATTGAGATCTACTAGAGGTCATTTGTTCTTGAATTACTTGTGATTTTAGGTTATCTACTTGTTTCCTTTAGGAGTATATGGTGTTCTACTTTATGACACATTATCCATTTATAGTAGTAAGGTCCAACATAGCCTTAACAAGCTTTATTTATGTATTTGTGATGCACTAATTTGTAACTTTATCCCAAATGTCTTCCACTTCACTAGCCTAATTTGGTACTAGGAATAAATAAACCTTTACGATCTTTTTCTTTTACCCTTGATAGATCAATGGGTTTCGTCACTTGCTTCACCTCTTCCTCCTTTTTCTTTAATTTTCTCTTTAGGGAAATTATGAGAGAAGATCCCACCACCTTTGCATATTTTTAGACGATCTTATCCTTATGCTGGCCCTTAACATCCTTCTTTCTTATAGTTGTTACCTCCATCTAGTAGTCTATAGGCTACATTTGATATTTCTATTTATCTACTAGAGGAGTGAAGTACAAAAAATTGAGTGAATCTTGTGCAAGATCATATTTTGTGTGCACCCTCTTTGAAACTAGAGCAACATTTTTCTTGGCCTTTCCTTTAGCTTTGTTTTGTTAAGATGTGTCAATCTACACCATCTACTGCTAGTGTAGAGTAGGATCAATTGTTATCATTATTAATTATCACAATTGGGTAACCCCTTTGGAATTTTCACAAGTAGATGTGGCTACCTTATGTGTATTAGTTGAAGGGGTGATTATTTAGGGAGAAAGGAATAAAAAATCCTAAGATGGAGACAAGGATGGTAGACAAGGATGGTTGTGACTATTGAAAGTCAAATATTTAATAGAATGGGATCATATGTATTTGCAATATATTACATATTTAAGGGTAGGGGGAGTTGAATATTATGATTGTGGATGAATACATTATTATTTCATAGGGGATTTTTATATAGCTATAGTGGGAATATGAGGTTTTGAAAATGGACGGGGTGGATAAAATTGGGATGTTGACATTGAGGCAACATATGCAGGAGAGGGAGTTACTCTATAATGGGATTAATGGGGTGATTGATATGGTGTATAATAAGGTGTCACTAATGAGAAAATAGGAGGAGGAATAGAAGATAGAGGAGGAGAGGGAGGAAGAATGCATATAAATTTTCCTATTTTGTTATCATCTTTTTCCTCTTCTTAGTGTGTATTTCTCTCGTTTATGGCTATCTCCTCTGATGTTATATTTGGTTGTCATAACCTCTAGTGGATTCTTGAAATATGATATTTTTGGCCATGTTGGATGTTTAGGATAATATGTAATATACAACTTTGGTTTTTCTTTAGGTCCTTGGAAACATTCATTATGTATGATTAGATGTTATTTATCCTATCAATACATGAGAAATGTAAGGACCTACTTTTAATTGTGTTAGTGTGGCATGTGATAGAACCTATTACATTTTTTATTTAATATAGATTCTTGTACATATGGATAAATAAGATGGCCTCACATATCTAGAATATAATGCCTATTATTGTACTTCATGCACCATAGTAGCTTGGGCACTAGATGCATTTGACTCATTTTGTTCTTCAGGTTAGAAGATAGGACATCAAATGATTACTTCCATTGTTGTAGGCTATGAGAAGATGTAAGAACAGTATTCTCTAGGATGCCATATTTTATATCTCAACCATATTTTTTAGAGATTTTATGAGGTATTTCTTTTGTGTGGCCTATATCTTAGTGGAACTTCCACCAAGCTATAATATTTTATTTACTCTATTGCTCCTAGCTTGGATTTTATACAAAATTATTATTTGATGTGGGGTCATAGTATTTCACCTTTGTACAAAAGGTCTCATACAACTATAGAGGGTAAATTAGCTGGGTTGTGCAATAAGACATACATTGGTTAATATTTTAATTATGTTTTAATCTATTGCCAGGTTCCTCTTCACCTTGATCTTTAGCTGCATATCATGATTCAAGATTATTTGGTTCCTCTAAAGCTTCCAAGCGCTAAATTATCAAGATTATTGCAACATTTCATCATTCAAGCATTCATTTCATATGTTATGTGAATTCATGTTTAAATGCATTTTGTTTATGTGTACTAATCCTTATAAGTGAGAAAATCAATTCAAAACAAGAAAGAATTGATCATTGAAGGTGATGAGTATGACTTTAGTCCATCAAGTAGATTACATTTGAGTGGTGAGTTACAACAAGGTTGTCAATTCATTACTTATTTATCAATTATCTATATCCAACCAAGGATACATTCTCTTTCATCATAATTTTTTATTGTTAAGATAGAAATTTACCAACATGGGGTTTGGCATACCAATAGTGGCATGGTATGGTGGTTAAGTTGTTGTGGTGTTGTTCTTGCCATCAAGGTTCAAACCCCACTGGGTATAATTGTTAAATGTTTAAATTGGGGATGAGGTCCCCCATTTATTGTTGATAGACTAGAATACTGAGAGTGGGGCTTGAATCAGTATTCCATAAAACCATTTAGATGTAAACCACCCAACTATTAAAGCACATATGACTGCAAACTACAATGAAGACAATAAAATGAACATCACAACATAAAACACACCAACACCAAATTTTTATGTGGAAAACCCAAAATGGGAAAAAAACATGGTAAGTATTAGCTCACTATATAATATATCCGAATATAGAATATTACAAGGCTCATTGCCAGGACTCACTGTCCTTAAAAGGCTCACAACTAGAATATACAAGGAAGTGGCTAACCACCAAGATAAAAAAGATATGGCTCACTACCAAGAGTATGAACTAATGGAATGCACCTTCAATGTGTTGTGTTCAGTTCCAATGAGGCTCTGAATGTGAAATACTACTCTACATAGCAGTCGCATAATAATATCATATTGTAAGATATATATATATATATATATATATATATATATATATATATATATATATATATATATATATATATATATATATATATATATATTCATATGTGTCTCTGAAAGAATAAGAGAAGAGTGAAGGATGTGAGTTGTAAGGTTATAAAAGAAGAACATAAAGTGAGAAAAGTGTGTGGTTATAGTAGATCAAAATAAGCAAATTAGACAAAGAAAAAAGTGTCTAATCAGAGTAGAATTATTGAGCGATTTTTGAGCTTCATCTAGAACTGAATTCAACACAAGAAAGGTGTAATTCATCAGTTCACTTTTGGAAATAATCCATAAATTTTGTATTATGGCAATGAGTTGTAGCCCTATGGACAGTGAGTCTAGACAATGAGTCCTTATTTCAAGCAGTGAGCCTTATTCTAGGTAGTGATCCTTGTCTCAGGTAGTGAGCCTTTTTGTAATCAATTTTTATATTCTCTATAGTGTGAGCTAATCATCACCATGGTTTTTCCCTCATTTGGTTTTCCACGTAAATATGGTGTTATTGTGTTTGTGGATTTGCATTTGATGGTTAATCACTTAATCAGTTATGTGTTAGTTTTTCTAATTGAATTTAAGGTTATAATCTATGACAACTAACTCATCCCCATCTCTTAGCTGTCATATCCAAAAATTGGTATCAAAGCAAGGTCCTTTGGAATAAGTTTAACAACTTGAAGGAGATCTTGGTAGGTTTAACTAAATGATGAAAGGATCTAACTTAGATGAAGAATTGAGAGCAGAGACCTTAGAGTCTAAGAATGAAGATCTGAAAGAAAGTGTCAAGCAGGTAGGTGAATGTATTCATAAACTTAGAAACCAGATCCAAAAATTTAAGTTAAAACATAAAGAAGTTTACCAAGAACTAAAAGAAGCAAAGGAGACTGCTGAAAATCTGAGGATGAAACTTGAAGAAAGCAAGAGAATGGAAGAGAATTTGAAAATGGAAATTGGAAAAAGAAAATAAATTATCATTCAAAAGATAGATAAATGTGACAAGCTTGAACAGGAAGTAGCAATTCTTAAGTTTGATTTGGAAAGGGAAAAAAGTTTTGAAGATAAATTTAAGATAAGTTCGAGAATTCTTGATGAATTAATTTCATCTTAGAAGCCTGCAAAGGATAAAGGTGGTCTAGGACTTGAAGAAGGACAAAGTTCAAAGACTAATCCAAGTCTCAACAAAATGAATATTCAAAAGAAATTTCAAGGCAATACTTATCAAGGCAAGAATAGAAGGACCAATACCAGAAGGATACCTAGTTGAAAACCTAATGATCAAAGGTACACATATTTTTATGGATTTTGTTATTCATGCAATAAATTCAAACATAGAGCAATAGAAAGTACACGAATGATGAACCATAATAGATTCTTTGGTGGACAATGCTATATTTGCAGCAAGTTTGGATATAAATCTATAGAATGTAGAAGTTGGATAATGATGAACAAATTTAGTACTAGTAGAATATTTCATTCTTTTCAAGGCTACTGTTACACATGCAATACTTTTGGACACAAGGCTAATCAGTGTAGGGTAAAGATGAATACAAACTCTCTTGATCAAATATTTGTTGTATGTCACTCTTACAACAAATCCATACATATCTCAAAATTATGTAAGAGAAAATTTGGGAAGAAACTGAATCCAAAACAAAAGAATAAGCTTAATCTAGAATATAAGTGAAGAGAGAAATGGAAAAAATATGGAGAAAGAAAGAACCAGAGAACAAGGACAAATCAGATAATCTTCTATGTGCATCCAGTGTAGATACCTCTTCTATGAACTAAATCTAGTAATAGCCTCAAGGGGAGAAATTGCAGAAAAATCTATCAAACCCCCGATACAAGAGATGTCATGTGAAGACACAATAATATGCAATGTAAATATTCATTCTGAAGGCAATGAAGAAGACTACGATAGAAAAAAAAATGCATAAGATTTGCATGAGGAGAGAAATGGAAAAATTCTTGAGAAAGAAAGAACTAGAGAACAAGGACAAATCAAATAATCTTGTATTTGCATCTGGTGCAAATACCTCTTATATGAACTAAATCTAGTAATAGCCTCAAGGGAGTAGTCACAAAAAAAATCTATCAAACCCCCGATACAAGAGATGTCATGCAACGACACAAGGATATGCAATGTAAATTTTCATTCTAAAGGAAATGAAGAAAAATCTGATAGAAAAAGAGCATTATAGAAGATTTGCGGAAATCTTTTTGCTTACTGTACATCTCACAAATTGACTAAAAACTTAGGCGGAAAAAGAAATTGATGGACTAAAGTACAAATGTTGATGTGGCAAGCAATAAATTATCCTTTATGATGAAACCCTAAAAGTGATAAGTTAAATGAGGAATATTGAGTGGTCATTTTCATTTTGAAGTGAATGAGTTGAGAAACAAAGAGTTAGGGTTACCATCAAGTGAAAGTTCAGAGAATAAGGTAGAAGAAATGGAGTCAAAGGAAATGGTGGTATTTAATCCACGTAGCAATGAATTGTAGAAATTGAAATTCAAAGCAATCAAATGATCCTTGACAAACCCTATGAGATCACGAAAGAAGAAATTGTAGCAATAATAGGACTATGCAATATCAGATCTGTTCCAGTCAAGAAATCCATAAAGAACAAAGAGGTCGAAGCCCTAATAGGGGTAACAGGAGCTCAAAGGGAACTTATAATTCACACCATAATCGACCCAATGACAAGGTACATGTGGTATATGGTATCTCATATAAGATTTATTTCAAGAATAGGGAAGGTTCTACCTCAGTGATTGATATTTATGTTGTGCATCAAATGGTTGAGAGAAAGGAGGATTTTGACTTGTGTGAGTTACTGAATGGAAAATATATCTATGACAAAGAATGGCAATTATCCTTTCTGCTTTGGAACTTTGGTTATATGCGTGATGATGTATTTTTTGAATTCATTACCATTGAAAGAAAATGTTGTGTGGAAGTCTACTATACCTATTGGGAAGCAAGTTTATCGATATTTGGACTATCTAGTAGAAAGGGAAAACATTTTCCAAGAGTATTTTGAAATCGAGATAAATGCATGAAATTATGGTATGATTTCCATTCTGGTTATGATGTCTGAGAAAGGATTCTCCTCCAGAAAGAGGAAAAAAAGGAAAATCAGTTCATGTCTCCCTCCAGAAATGAAGAAGCTAAAAACAAAGCAGAAGAAGAAAAAATTGCGGGAGCACTTGATTTGGTATCAACAAATGATGATGAAGAAGATGTTACTAAAGAAAAGGTGGTGAAGTTTCTTGAGCAACCTGATGGGATAAAGAAGATTGGAAATATTTTATTGTCTTGACCATCATATGAACAGGATGAGATTACAGATGCTTTGGCTATCTATGTAATTCATAATGATGTTGATCTAAGCAAATTGACAAGTACCTTACCAAAAGTATTGATTGAACAGATTGAAGACAAATTAAGGGAACTATCATTTGGTGAAAAAAAAGAAGAAGATGAAATTCAATTGGCCTTACAATAAAGATGTAGAAATGAACAAAAGAGGTTGACTGAGAATATAAGTGTATTGAGGAGCTATATCAAAAGTGTAAACAGTGTATATAGGTATTGTCTCTGGTGGCCTACTGCTATTGGGAACTATAGAAAAAAAATTGACACTATTGAAAATGAGTTGACCTCTATTGGAGAAGCATATGATGTTCTTAATGACAATGATGGAACGTAAAGGAAAAAGGATCACGTCCTTACAATATAATCTTGCAATCATCATGGTATAAAGGGATGTTATTGTGAAGACCCTTTGGAAAGTCAAAGAGATAACTGAGTTAATATTGGAACAACTTTTCAGCCTCTTGGAGGATGCTAAGAAAAATGCACAGAATATTGCCATTCCAGATACTCTTCTAGAAATAGTTGATTCAATAGCAAAGAACCACAGTATAATATGGGTTGAGATAAAGAATCATTTTTGACAAACTTTTTAATAAATTTTTTGAATTAAAGGGTAGATAGAACCTTTTTTTTCATTGATGTCAAAAGGGGAGAGAGATCATGTGAAAAAGGGAAAGAGGAAGCATGTGAAAAATGAAAATTATATTTTTTGTTATTGTTGGCTTTTCATATCTTGTGTTGCCATCAATGACAAAGGGGGGGATTGTTGGAAGTTGAAGATCATTGCATCAAATGGTTGTCATTGATGTCAACATAGTACTACATATATGACTAATTTACCATAATTTATTTCACATTGAAGTTGAACATTATATGTGGTCTAGCATGTTGGTTTTAGGTCTAGTTCCTACCATGTGACAAACTTGATTTGGATATTTCAAGATCTTGGCCGACTTGGCGTATGCAATACCTTATGGATGTTTTTAGCCGACCTAATCGATGTGTGTGTGTGTGTGTGTGTGTGTGTGTGTGTGTGTGTGTGTGTGTGTGAAAGAAGAAGAGAAGAGTGAAGGATGGGAGTTGCGAGGTTATAAAAGAAGAACATGAAGTCAGAAAAGTGTGTGGTTGCAGCAGATCAGAATAAGTGAATTAGCCAAAGACAAAAGTGTGTAATCAGAGTAGAATTATTGAGTAATTATTAAGCTTCATCCAGAACTGAATTCAACACAAGAAAGGTGTAATTCATTAGTTCAATTTTGGCAGTAAGCCATAACTTTTGTATTCTGGCAATGAGCCATATTCTTTGTATCTCTGTGGCAGTGAGCCCTCTGGGTTGTAGCCCTGTGGATAGTGAGTCCTTGTTTCAGGCAGTGAGCCTTATTCCAGGTAGTGAGCCTTATCTCAGGTAGTGAGCCTTTTTGTAATTAGTTTTTATATTCTCTATAGTGTGATTTAATCCTCACTGTGGTTTTCCCCTCATTGGGTTTTCCACGTAAATCTGGTGCTATTGTGTTTGCAGATCTACATTTGATGGTTAATCACTTAATTAGTTTATGTGTTAGTTCTAGTAATTGAATTTAGGTTTATAATCTATGACAAATGATTCACCCCCTCTCAGTTATCCTATCCAACACTTCCTTCAACTCCCAAAAGTCTTATGTATATATACAAGTATATTTCATACATCAATTAGGTCGGCCTAATCAAATGTAGGAAAACCAAAAAAAAACCCATGCCGACACCATATAAGATTTAAATTTTTTTTATCTGTGTGGTGTATCATATCAAGTTGGAAGGGATCCAACTAACAGCTGCAAAGTATAATTATTCTTCTTAATTCATGTCATATATTAGGTCGATCAAGAATAGGACCTAATCGCAAAAACTCCCAACCAACACACACTTCAAGTAACACACTTTCTAGATTCGACATTACTTAAGTCTCTCATCACATTAACATCAAGGAGATCACTGGATTAGAACCACAACACTAGAATTTTCATTCTAAGAATATGTGAAGTCTCCCACACTAGCATACTAAACATAAAGCAACTATAGTGTATAGAGTTAAACTTTGTCATTGATAACTTTATGTACGCAACACAAAACTTATCAAGATCTTGGATAGAGCTATTTGATCGAGTCATAATAATGAGATTAAGAGAGTAGAGTCATATCTCATCTTGCGGTGAATTCCAGACACAAAAACATACATATTGGCTCAATAGTAGAGAATGCTTCCGATAGAGAACAACTTCAGGTATACCAAATATGTTTCCCACCATGTTGTGATAATGTTGACATCAATGACAACATAGGAACAATCAAAACATCCTAAATACACTTCATGCTCATGTTGCAAGATTCCCATATTTCTAACAATCTCCCCCTTTGGCATTGATGGCAACATGCATATCAAAAACATTTTTATCTACTCCCCCTTTCAAGGTTAATCCTTACAAAATTATTCTTGTCAAAATTTCATTTTTTCCTTTATCTATCTATCTCTCCCCCTTTGACATCAATTGCAAAGGTCATGAGAGGGTCTAGTATAATTCCTCAAATATGTATGTACACAAAAATAATTGATCAAGAATCATGAAACAATGTTAACTTGAGGAAGAAGAAGCCTTGAGATCCTTTAGGATATCTTCCCATATAGATTTTCCTTCTTCCCATGATCTTTTTACACTTGCAAGTGTCTTGTATAATAGTTCAAGCTTAGTCAAAGACTCTATACCATATTTCAAAGTATTGGGAATGAGATTAAATTCTGATAGATTACCAATACTATCAAGAGCACTGGATACAAGGATGTTTCTAAGTTTTACCATATCTCTAAGTGCCACAAAATTCTTAATTAATTATGTTCTTTGATCATATAGGGAAAATAATTTGTCCTATAGCTACACAATGTAGGACCATCTCTGGTTGTCCCTATCATCTGTCAAGCTATACACATCTACTTGAGTACTCATTCAAGTTTCACTTTTCCTTATTTCATCTCTTACATTTAGTGTCCTATTGGACCAATTCAAACAGAAAGAAAGCAACTCCTGAGCTTCTTTCTCATAGTCTTGTACTTCAATTCCTTCACAACTCTGTGATCAATGTGCATCTATACATTTCTTCTTGATATCTTCTAAATTTTCTTCTGCAGACCTGTCTCTTGTTTATTCTTCTAGTCCGTAGATGTATGCTTTCAAAGAGTTAATCATGTTCCTACGATTTTCCATAATTTATATCTAACTAAAAATGTCCTCTTATGTACCTTGTCACAGCGTTACATCATTTGGACATCTTGTAGTATGTTTTTCCCTAGGTACCCATGTCATCATCTAATTAGTTAAATAAATTTTATTTATTTGACTAATTTCATTTATTCCCTCTTTATCCATAATCCCTTCTTCAATAATTAAATAAATATTTATTTATTTAATTATTCATGACCATTTATCCTCTCTAATTAAATGATTATTTTAATTGTTTAATTAGTCATTTATCTATTCTCCTATAATTAAATAAATCTTTATTTATTTAATTATCTTTTTCACCTTCGTCTATAATTAAATAATGATTTTACATTATTTAATTATCTTTCCACATCATCCCTATCCTTTATTAGATATTGATATATCATTATTTAGCAAGTTTATCATTTTATTATCCCTCTCATCCTTTTTAGGATTTATTTCCTTTAAAATAGAAAATCAAAATCTTTCTATCTCTTCACATCTTATCTTATCGTGTTTTATTTCCTCTTTTGTCAAAAATAAAATCTTATCAAATCTTCTTCTCTGTCCACATCAAAACTCTATAAATATAGCCTCTCAGAAGCCATTTGGGGGAGGAGCTTTTGAGTACCCTAACTTTGTCGAATTATCTCTACAAGCTTTCATCATATTTCATCCATCATCCTCCAGCTTTGAACCATTGCTATATCATTATGCTGCTGAAGTGAGCGACCAACATTCCTTCCATAATCAAATCCTTCGAAATCTTGCATTCTTATGCATGGTTGAGAAGAACAATGGAGTGAATCCCTATTAATATGCATGTGTGTTTAGATTAGATATTTTGTTTTGCATGTGTGTCTATTTTTTAGGTAACTTCATTGAGGATGGTGAAAATCTGAGTCTTAATCTTTAAATAATATTTCAGAATAAATTTTTCCTCCGTTTACATTGGTGAACCCAACAAGACATGCTCCAAGGATCTAATCATTAGCTTTACAAGTTTTTGTTGCAAAAATTTGCATTTTTTTTCTAACCCTCATTTTGTCTAGTTTTGAGAGTGAATCGTTGTAGTGACTAACCTCTTTCAACCTCTAGATATTCTCCATTCTCTATTGATTCATTGTATATGCTCTATACCTTGCTCATGGGCGTCACAATCTTTGTGGTCGCTGCCCGATCACCACCTATTGATCTCACCACTATTTTCTATTCCTTCAGCTCGTCCACCACCGTTGTCCATTTAGTCTTCCAACCTTTCACATCACCCGCTTGTCATCTCACGAGATCTGTCAGTGTCCTTGCATTCATTGCTAGTAGGTACGAGTTCCTTCCACATTGACTACATCATCATTGTCAATGATGCCCAAGACCTTATTGGTGGTAACTTGCATTTATACTTTACAATTTTTAGTGTCCCCTGTACTTACATTTGTGCACTTGGTTATCTATCCCATCAGAGTAAATTAAGATCTACATCTCTGATCAACTCTGTCTACATGGGTGTGGAATATTCCTTACATCCATGTCAAAGTACCTAGTCTTGTCTGCAAGTCTCTCCATTGCTAGCGTAGGGCGTGGACATCATCGTTGAATGGGTGTTGTTGGGATTCTTCATACAACAAGCAAGGAGTTACACAGCTTGGAGGAGACAATTTGAAGTCTTATTTTATGGTTCTAAGGCGCTTCAACACTCCCATTTTTATGTAAACCACAACAAATACATTCCATGAGGCAACATAACTTTAGAAATTCTTCTTGAAAGCTTTAGCTTTATTCAAATTTTTAGCTTTAATTAGTTTCCTTTCACTTCTATTTCCATTCACTTTAGTTTTCATTAACTTTAGTTTTACTAATTTAGATTAATTTAATTTACATTAATTTAGAGTTAGATATAAATTTAGATTTAAATTTTTTAGTTTTTCTAATTTAGTGTAGATGTTATATTTTTAATTAATTTAGCTTTTAGATTTTTAATTAGAATTTAATTCCATTTTTAGATTTTTAAATTAGCTTTTAAATTATATTTTTCAATTTTTTAAATTAGCTTTTAGTTAGATTTTTAGATTTTTAGATTTCTAATTTAGATTTTTTTAAAATTAATTTAGATTTTTAATTCAAATTAGATTTTTAATTTAAATTTTAGTTTAGATTTCATAATAGATTTTATTTAATCTAGATGAGATACATTTAAATTTAACTTCTAATTTAACTTAGATTTTTAACTTTTTTATTTAGTTAGATTTAATTTCTAATTTAACTTAAATTTTTATAACTTTTTAATTTAGTTTAGACTTCTTATTTTAATTTAGTTATATTTTTAATAGATTGCATGCTTTTGGATCTAATCTCACTTTTGCTTGCATGTTTGTGTTTCTTCTTGTCTTGGCGACTTTTCGGTGAATCATACAAAGCTCAGAGAGCATTTGGCTCAGTCACAATAGCAATTTGGAAAATTAAAATAACCAGGTGCACTTGTTTCATCTGTCATCTTTTAATCATTGTTTGCAAACACATTTGGATTTGGGGCTATTAAACAAATATTGTCTTCAATCACATATCAAAAATTGGGACTAAAATTAACCATTGTCTTCCATCACATCTTGATTTGGGATCTAAAAAGAATGAATTATTCCATTGTTCTCTTACAATTCCTTTCTAAGGGTCAATTAACAACTACAAGTGTGAATAAAGTGCATGTGTGATCACAAACACCTCACTTGGTTTGCTTTTGTCAAAACCTTCATAGGAGGCCTGCTAGGGGATTCATCACCCCTAGGGATGACCTCAATTGAGTGTGAATCCAAAGACACACTCCTTTGGGAGTTGAAATCTTGTCACTCTTGGCTAAGCCCCAAAGAACTTTATACCTTTGGGAAGTGAAGGTGAAGGGTGGGTTACCCCTTTCTCCTGGTTGTGTGGACGGATTTTTCTTTCAAATTATCCTTAGTCAACCTTGTGCATCTTAGCTTGAGACATAATTTTCCATACCCACTTGACTAGTTCTAGGGCTTGTTGATGTGTCTTCTTCAAGTGCGTGCTTAACCATCACATTCATAATTTCAAATTAAAACTTGCTTTTGTGTCTTATGTGTGTGATCATTTGTTTGTAAATTTCCACATCAAGCTATAAACACCAACACATAAACACATCATCCTAACCATCCTTAAACACCTCAAAATACTCCCCAACCATTAGCCAAACATGTTTAATTGCTATCCTCCATATTCATCCTCAACTTATGAATGAAACCAAACCCGATTGAATATCTTGACCATTGTTTGAAAGAGCTTTCAAAAAAACTAGAATCCCAACATTTGAATGAAGTGATGCAATCATCTCAAGAAAATCCTTTATCCTCACCCAAAACTACATCATAAAAGTTCAATTTCCATGACTTTCTACAAAGTCTAAATGAGAAACCCAAATCTAAGTCCTCAAACACAAATAATATTGTGTAATATTACCGTGTAACACATCTATCTTCATGCCCCATTGAGTCTTCCATCCAAGTTAATGATTCCATCCAACCATCCTCTCCTATCATACAATCTACATACAATGATTCATGTCAATCTCTTAGTCCAAAGCATGCTAGCATAGACTCCCCTACACATCAAGATCACAATATTCTTTCCACTCCATCCAATGATACAAAAATTCCACAACCCCTTCCAATCTTTGACCAAGATCCCATCTCTCAAGAACCTCATGAGTATCCCCTTATATCTTTCTGTTTCATCCAAGATGAACCCCTTCCATCTCAAGAGGAAATTATCCTTCCAAGTCCTCCTTCCACCTCATTTAATGAATCCATACCATCTCATGATTACATTGCATCCCAAGAGCATGATAATGCTTCCATCATATCCAATGATATCCTACCATCTAATGATAAAGATATTCTTTCTACAAAATCTTAGGATTCCCTTCCTCATCAAGATCAAGATATACCTCCATTCAAGGATACCCTTTCATTCCATGATGATGTTCATCCTTCTCATGATCAAGATATGCCTTTCATACCACTTCATGATGATTCAATACCTAATAAAGATCAAGCTACTTCATCTCCTACACCTTGTGATCCTTTTCCAAGTCAAGATCAAAGTACCTCATCATCCCCATGTCAAGATCCTATCACCCATCCCAATTCCCCTCATGATCACAATCCTCCACAAGAGTCTATCACCCCTATTCAAGCTATCCATGAGCCCCTTACCTATCAAATGGGTTCCCTCACTTTTATCCAAGGTGGTTTACTCCAAAATCTTGTTATTCCTTCTATATCACATCCACCTCACAATAGACTTGCATCTTGTTTCATAAATAATACATATGTCGTTGGCAAAAAAATGTGTCAAAGTATGAACTACAAAGGAAAAGGATTGGGCCTTCATGAACAAGGTATTGTAGAACCCCTTTATATCCAAGAAAATCCATATTATCATGGTCTTGGTTATACACCTCACGCTCAAGACATTAGTACCCATTGTAAGTCTAGATTCCATGAAAATAAACTCAAGTATCCTAGTCCATCAAACCTTCCATATATCCTAGGTCCTTATCCTAGTCCATCAAACCTTCCATCTATCCTTGGTCCTTATCACCCAAACCCTAGTCCATCAACCCTTCCATCCATATTGGGGCCCTACATCCCTCCATCTCCTATTCATCAAGAACAACAAAGGCGCACATCCTTGATGCCCTCTCAAAATTCTACCTACATTAACCCATAAATAATTCATCCATATAATTCATCTCCATCCACCTATCTCATTGCTCTTGGAAGCAATTTGGGTGCCAAATGTCAAAAGCTTCCATATCAAAATCCACATAAATCAAAGGATCAACATGTCTCCTTGAAGAGACATGCAAAAATACAAAAAATCTGATCCAAGTTCAAAAGAAAAATATCTAAAGGCCACAAAGGCCCACAAATTAAAAAAATAAATTCAAAGGCCAAAAAGGCCCATAAAGAAAAAGGAAAATTATCAAAAGCCACAAAGGCCCACAAATCAAAAAGAAAAATCTCAAAGGTGACAAAGGCCCACAAAGCAAAAATCAAAGTCAAAAGTTATGTGGATTCCTAAAAGTATCATAGAAGCAATAAATGTAAAATGGCATCCAAATTTGCTAATCCAAAAGCTTCCTCCAATCATCCATCTAAAAACCTGTCACCTTCAAACTCCATTTTTCCTCCATCACTCCACCACCCTTCAAGGTGTGTGTTGATGTTGATCTTTCCATCCTTTCCGTATAACCATCAACAAGCATTCCAACCTCCTATCCATTATCCAACATCCATCCCCCATTATCCTCCTTTAATCCAAACCTTTGCATAAGTCCTTAGCTTCTTCCATCATACCATTAATCTACTAACATTTGTGAGCCTAATCCTCATTGCCATGGTATTAGAGCACATATTTGAGGGATATTAGTCGTGAAACTTGATGCTTGAGTCCTCCCTCCATCTTCCTATCATGCATATATTATCTTCCATATTCATTTATCCTTATCCATATCCTATCTTCCATATTCTTCTTGCACTTTACACTTGGGGGAAAGTTTCATCCATCCTATCATTAATATCCATTATCCTCTTTATGTTCATCCTTTACCTTTCCACCTTTGATCTTGACAAGGCTAAGGATCTTCTTGAATGTCATACATCTTATCCTATACACTTTATCCATATCTTCCATGGCATATCCTTCACCTTATCCATATTACATCATTCTATCTACAAACATCCTTTCTTCCCTTCCTTGGTCTTGATGAGGAATAGGGGAAAAAAACTTAGGCATTTGTGTCCATATCTTATCTAGTTGATCTTGATCATCCTATTCATTAGCCTTATCCATTCTTCTATTAAAATGTCTTGAAAAAATACATAAAAATCAAAAAATGTCCTAAAAAAAATCAATAAAAATAAAAAATGTCCTAAAAAAAATCCAAAAAATTGAATATTCTGAAAATACAAAAAAATCAAAATTACTCCAAAAATACAACAAAAAAAAGGGAAAAAGGTCCTTAAGAAAAAAGACAAAAAAATCAAATAGCCAACATAAATCTAAGCAATAAAATCAATCCATCCAATCACTTTTCCCATTTCATCTAATCAATTATCTTCATTAAATCCATACATCAAATAATCTTCAATCATTCCAAGCAATAATCCAATTGCAGTTCAATCCTTAATCCATACCAATCAAGTCGATCAAACAAGTGAAATTATCCAATTACATCAATGGTCTTGATCCTAATCTTGTCATAAACCAAATTAATCAATCAATCAATTATCATCATCCTTGTGTTGATCTAGGGATATATCATTACCCACAATGACAACACTATCATCATCATCAATCAATCAATTAATCATTGGTTTACAGCTTGATAGGGTCAATCCATTGTTTGTTTCTGAATCATTTGTGCATGCTTGCTTTCTTGTGTGTGTTATCATTTTAACTTGCATTTGTATCACATCTGTATAATTTTCAGCTGATATTTATATCTTGTGTATGTTGGAATAAATTTTTGCATTCTCCTTTTCATCTAAGGTCACATCATACCTTTTGTGCATTAGGAATTTAATGCTCTAAGTTTATTTCCTCATACGTCTAGACAAGGTTGTATTATGCTGGGGCATGAGACACATTGTCACCTTGGTCCTCATATCTTGATGCATAATGTCTAGTGCTATATCAAACATCATGGTTTCTCACCTTCATTGCAACATCACACATCCTTTCATCCCCTTCATCCACTTTCTATCTCGCATCATTCATCTTATCCCTCCTTTATCATTTCATTTCATTTTGAGAGCCTACCCATGTTTTTCCAACCCACCTAAACTATCGAGGGGGCATCATCATCCCATCATCATATCCCTTACATCATCACCACCACCATCCTTTATTTCTCATCATTAGTCATTTCCTCTATCCATACCTTAGCTTCTTTGAAATGATGTTACTCAACACAAATCTCATCATCTCGAGCATCATCTTAAAGAGGGGAAAAATGTAGACAAGCAAAAATGTCCTCTTACGATACCTTGTCACAACATTACATCATTTGGACATCTTGTAGTATGTTTTTCCCTAGGTACCCATGTCATCATCTAATTAGTTAAATAAATTTTATTTATTTGACTAATTTCATTTATTCCCTATTTATCTATAATCCCTTCTATAATTAAATAAATATTTATTTATTTAATTATTCATGACCATTTTTCCTCTCTAATTAAATAATTATTTTAATTGTTTAATTGGTCATTTATCTATTCTCCTATAATTAATTAAATATTTATTTATTTAATTATCTTTTTCACCTTTGTCTATAATTAAATAATGATTTTACATTATTTAATTATCTTTCCACATCATCCCTATCCTTTATTAGATATTGATTTATCATTATTTAACAAGTTTATCATTTTATTATGGACCTCTCATCCTTTTTAGGATTTATTTCCTTTAAAATAGAAAATAAAAATCTTTCTATCTTTTCACATCTTATCTTATATTGTTTTATTTCCTCTTTTGTCAAAAATAAAATCTTATCAAATCTTTTTCTTTATCCATATCGAAACTCTATAAATATAGCCTCTCAGAAGCCATTTGGGGGAGGAGCTTTTGAGTACCCTTACTATGTCGAATTATCTCTACAATATTTCATCATCTCTCATCCATCATCCTCCATCTTCAAACCTTCGCTATATCATTATGCTGCTGAAGTGAACGACCAACATTCCTTCCATAATCAAATCCTTTGATATCTTGATTCTTATATGAGGTTGAGAAGAACAATGGAGTGAACCCCTATTAATATGCGCGTGTGTTTAGATTAGATATTTTGTTTTGCATGTGTGTGTTTTTCAGGTAACTTCATTGAGGATGGTGAAAATCTGAGTCTTAATCTAATAAGATTTTAGAATAAAATTTTCCTTTGCTTACAACACTGATTTGCCTTGTGTCCAAATAAGTTGCAGTGATAACAGTAGCCATTAAATGATAAATATGCCTTGTTCAACTTTTGAATTTTACATTCCATAACCATATTTCCAATCTTCATGCACTTAAAACATTTGTCAAAGAATGATAAAGTATCATTCATTCTACTTTTGCAGTATTTTTCCCTAGGTCTAAATTTATTGTACAAATAATCGACACCATTAAAAGATAAATACCTTTGAGCATTAGGTTGTTTGATGGGATTCACTCCAGTATTGCTTCTATGGTTCTTGAATTGTCCATCATTGTGTTGAATCTTCATGTTAGGAGGTTGGTTTTCCTCTGAACTTTGTCCTTCAAACCCTAAACCACTTTTATGTTTTCTAGGTCTCTGAGAAATAATCAATTCATCAAGCATTATAGTGCTTGTCTTGAATTTATCCTCATATCTTTTCACCTTCTCTAGATCTAATTTTAGAATTTCCACTTCTTGCTCAAGCTTTGTACATTCATCCACCTTCTTCTAAATTTCAACTTCCTGACAGTCTTCAACTCTTCTTTTCTTCCAATTGTTCTAGCAATCTAGTGATATCATCATCTACCTTTTTTAATTGATCACTAACTTCTTCATGTCTTTCCCTCAGATCCTTAATAAACACATTTTCTTCCTTCAACGTACCGTTCAAATCCTCATTTTATTTTGTATGCTGAGTAGAGATTTCTTCTAGAGGAAGAAGAATTTTTTTATCTTCCATATACCCAAATTTTGGGAACTTCCTCAAGCTGTTAGACTCCTTTAGAGGAACTGTGCTTTAAATACCAATTGTTTATAGAATAGAATACTGAGAGCAAGGTGAATCAATATTCCATAAAACCATTTACATGTAAACCACCCAGTTATTAAAGCGCATATGACTACAAACTAGAATGAAGACAATGAAATGAAAATATCAAAATAAAACACATCAACACTAGATTTTTATGTGGAAAACCCAAAATGGAAAAAACCACGGTGAGGATTAGCTCACAATATAATATATTCAGATATAGAATATTACAGGGCTCACTGCTAGGACTCACTTTCCTTAGAAGGCTCACAACCATAATATACAAGTGGCTAATTGCCAAGATACAAAAGATATGGCACTACGAAGAGTATGAACTAATGGAATGTGCCTTCAATGTGTTGTGTTCAATTCCAATGAGGCTTTGAATGTGAAGTACTGCTCTACATACCATTCACATAATTATTATACTTTGATCCTTGTCTCCTTCCACAATATGATGCTCACAACTGATAAATCATTTAAGCTTGCACATCCTCTCCCCTTTCACACACACTTATTCTCCCATTCACTCTCTCCTTTCAACTCCAAAAAGTATTATGTATATATACAAGTCTATTTAATACATCAATTATGTTGACCTAATTAGATGTAAGTAAACTAAACAAAAATAACTCATGTCAAAACCATAAAAGATTTAATTTTTTTTTATCCATGTGGTGTATCATATCAAGTCGGCAGGGATCAGACTAACAGTTGCAAAGTATAATTATTCTTCTTAATTTGTGCCATATATTAGATTGACCAAGGATATGACCTAATCACAAAAACTCCAAACCAACACACACTTCAAGTAACACACTTTTTGGATCTGACATTACTTTAGTTTCTCATCACATTAACATTAAGGAGATCAACATTAGAACTACAACACCAGAATGTTCTATCTAAGAATATGCAGAGTCTCTCACACTGGCATACTGAACATAAAACAACTATAGTCTACATAGTTAAACTCTGTCATTGATAACTTTTTGTACACAAAATAGAAATTCTCAAGATCCTAGATATAGCTGTTTGAATGAGTCATAATAGTGAAATTAAGAGAGAAGAGTCATATCTCATCTTGTGGTGAATTTCAGATTCATAAACCAATGTACTAGCTCAACAATAGAGAACTCTTCTGGTATATAATAGCTTCTAGTATACCAAATATGTTTCCCACCATACTTCCATAATGTTGACATCAATGAAAACACAAGAACAATCATAACATCCTAAATACACATCATGCTCATGTTTCAAGGTTCATATATTTCCAACATTTGTGACCACATCAGTTCATAACTCCAGGTCAAAAGTGTTTATCCTTTAAAATAATAAATATTAAAACATGGTGTTTGACTTAAGCAATCCCCTATATGACACAACCATTCATCTCCTCTTATGTGTGTAGGTTATAGATCTAAAATGAGTTGGAAGAATATTCAAGGCTACCCATTCATTCATGCATCAAAACCCTACAAGTTGACAAGTCACAAAATCTATATTTTCTCACTAATAGACAAAGTTCTAACAACACCCATAGGATAAAAGCTACATACTAGTATCTTGAAGCCTACATTTTCATATTTCGGGAAAAAGGAGGATATTCTAGGGTGCATGATGCCCTAGAACAGCAAGATCAAGCTCAAATTTATATGTTCCAAGTGCATCTATGTCTTCCCTTCTCATTTCTAGCACTTAAATTTGTTTGTTTGCATCCAATATCTCAGAAATCATAATAGATCACCATATTTTTTTACTTTATATAGTTAGTTCATTTGCATCATACAAAAATGAATCAATTAGCAATCATAAATCCATGACATCATCCTCACACACATAGAACAAAGGATTAGAACGCTGATCCACCATTCCGACTCTTCCTATTAGGATTTGTAGTCAAGAGGATTTGAGATCATTTATAATCCTCCCCCAATTGGGAAACGTGTGATTTAGGATCAAGATCTCTTTTCCTAATAAAACATTTTTGGTGAACCTGAATATTTCAAACACTATTAAATACATTTTGAAACCTAAATTATATCATTAGATTGTTTGTATTCATTAGTAGTGCATACAAAATTATCATAAAAAACATTGAAATTTAAGTAAAAAATTATATTGCATTTTGCATTCAAAAGACATCTAGAGTTAGTTTTAGTCATTGCACAAGTAGATCTAGTTCAATTTCGTATTGATAAATCTTCATCAGGTCATTCAAAATCTAAAATAAAATGATGAAAGTGTGCAAGACATTCATTTAAGAATTGACATATAGTGGAAAAGAGGAAAATGTGCATTGAGTTGTTACATTTAATCTTTGAAAGTTTTCAAATTTTTAGATTTGTCAAGGTAGGATCATTGAATTTTCGTACTGTAAAATTTAAAAATTGTATTTCCAACTGCATTCATTGATTAAGGGTTGTGAAAATTGCTTGACTAAGTTATTTTTCATATTGAAAAATCATAAATTTGTTAAAATATATAAATTTATTTACTCTCGGACCCGCTCAGTTGCAAAATAGGTTGCTTAACATACAAATTTCAAAATTAGCAAAAATACCTTGCTAGTTTGGGGTGCACCACATCCTTGACCAGGTTGTTTTTGCTCAATTTTTTGGGGTAACTAGTAACCTCTCATGGTTTTTTGTATAGATCTTCTTTCAAATTTTATATTCTCTGTACTGTAACAATTTGTATCCTATTGCATATATCGGTTAAGCATGAACTTTTCATAATGTCTAAATGCTTTAGTAAAATGTTGTCTTATTTGAAATCCTTGATTGATGTTTCATGTTGTGTGTTTGGCAATGAGTCTCCTTCACATAATAAGACCCATAAGCCTTCATCTCCCAATGCATATTTTATTAATGAAGATTCCTTGAGGCAAGAAGAAGCAATCATGGATGAATTCTTGAATAGTACAATACATAATTTTGAAAACAACATTGTTTTTGGTTCAATGCAGGATCATGATTGGCCAAATAGGGCCCTTAAATGTCAATGAAAAGATAAAAAATGGATGTAAGAAACTTCACATAAGAATTTGAATAGGTTATTAACATAATTTTGAAAATATATAGGAATAGAATTTGTAGGAAATTGAATGTTGTTTGTAGGCTACTAGGCCTTTTTTAGAAAAAAACAATTTGATTTGGTGAAAATTTTAAATTTCAATGTAGTAATACTTTAAATTTTGGAAAAAAATAAAAAGTAAGTGTTTGTTTGGCCACCATAAGTATGAGCATTTTTTTTTTTTTGAATCTTTCAATATAAGAAGAGGACACATGCACAAATGTGACACATATTTTTGTAAATTTTTTGCAAGTAAATGATTAGTTATGAATTTTCTAGTAGAATTTTTTTTAAATATTAAAAACCATTTTTTTGACCACCCTAATTTGGTAAAAAAATTATGAAATTCATTATTTTTAAAAAATATAGTTTATGAAGGATAGTTTGTGATGCATCTTTCAAATTCAAAAAATGTATAACTATTTAAAATTTATAGATGCTTTTCAATAAACCTATCAATTAGGACTTTACACAGTTCCATGTAGAAAATCAATAATAATTAACTATTAAATTTAAAATAAAGCATAACTGATACTGATAGAATGCTAAAATTTACTAAATAAACCCTTTTTGTTTCGTCATGTGCCACAAAAAAAAGACCCTTTGCTTGACATGGGATTAATTCATGATAAAATGGACTTAATGAGGTAATCTAGTGTTGTGAGGCATTTTATGCATCCACATTAGGTCTTAGACCCTTGCAAATTGAATAACATGCTTTTATCAATGTCTTGTAAATGAGTTGTAAAGTGTTGTAAGATACTTTCATGCTTTTCTAGACTTAATTAACCTATTTCTTCCTAATTCAACATTATAAAATGTGTTTTGCATCAATTTAGAAGGTTCTTAACTTAAACTTAATGTTAAACTGGTGTTGTAATGTGTCTTGCACATTCACATTGGTTTTTGTGCCTTTCTAGGCTATGTGGACCTCATTTTAGTGTTGTAAAGTGTATTTAATCACACTTTCACATTGATTTTTGTGTCCCAAGCCCTATTTGACATTCACATCATCACTAATAATCTTATATTAACCCATATTGTGCATCCCGAGGCTTGAATTTATCAAATACCCAACAAGGTTGCATTTTAGACCTTATTTCCTTATCTCTTAGCATTTGAGTTGTCAAATTGGCCCCTGTGGGACCCATTCACCATGCATGGAAAATTAGTCCCATCCAAGTGGAACCCATTCACCATGTGTGGCGAATGAGTCCCATTTGGCCCAATTTTGAGCTTTGAGTGGGAAAAAAGTGAAATTTGAGTTTAATATCCCTTCATGTGGGCTTGCAATGAGGTATTAACGGGTTACTAAGGCACAAGTGTGTATAAATAAGTGTTTTTCTCCTCATTTTACATCTCCCATTCATCCATTCATCCATTAACTCATTCACATCATTCATTCATCATCTATCTTCCATCTCAAGTCTAGCAAGCTAGGGCTTTCACATTGCAAGCCATTAATTTAGCTTCCTAAGACATCCAAGGGCAGATTCTACATGTTTTGCTGCAAAAATCCAAGATCAATATCATGGAAATGTAATCTATTCCATTATTGCATGTTTCATTCTATTCTTTGATCATTTTTGTTTAATTACCTAAACAGGGTTTGACCAAGGAAAACCACCATGCCCTAACAATCAACATTTCTTCTTCTCTTCTTGTGTGTTTGCAAATTTAGGACCCTTTGAAGCTTGTAAATTATTGAAGATCAAGTTGCAAGGAGATGTTCAAGTCTTCTTCTCATTCAACAAGTCAAAATATCAACAAAATCTCATTTTCAGACCCATAAATCAGAGTTTTGGAAGCGAACACCTATAGGGCATCAAAGTGTAGATTGAAAGCTTCAAAATCCACCTTTGAAAATCCAAAAATTCAAAAGTGGACTCATTCACCATGGGTGATGAATGAGTCCCATCCCAAGGTCAATTTTTGGATTTTTGTAACATTTTTAGATACCCTTTTGTTAGAAATGGGTTTTGGTACAGTTTGGCAGAACTGGGACTAATTCATCCATAATGACGAATGAGTCCCTCCAGCCTTGAAAATCAACACTGACAGTGTTTCAGAAGTAATTTCTAGTCTCCTTCAAGGTTTCAGGTGCACACTTTCAATCTGATTGATTTCTATTGCAGTTTTCCATTCATTTTTAGGTGATTTTGTATTACATAATGTGTTTTCAAACATAGCATAATTCTTAGATTTTGCATTCATAATCAATCAATTAGTTCATATAACTATAGTTAGAGCTTCTCATTTAGCTCATATAACATCACATATAACATAATTTGAATGAACCCTTAGCATTTTTGGGCCCTATCTCTCTCCTTTTAAGTGAAAAACCCTAGAAGAGCTAGAGAAGTGCATAGAAACCCAAAAATCTACAGTTCATTTTGGTGAACCTACTTTTCAAATGCTTTATTAACTGATTTGGAGTCCTTTCATCATCATAGATCTAGCTTGCATTAGGATTTGCATGATTCATTTGCATACTTTGTTTTAAATTTTGTATTCATAAAACAAGCATTTAGGTTGCATTGTTGGTATCTAAATTCATTTATTTTTTTTAAAATTCTACATTTTTCACTTAGGTCTACATCATAGCACTCAGAAAGCATCAAATCAGTCAATTTTTTAAAAAAATTCTGAAAAAATTCCATACTAGGACTCATTCGCCACCCTGGGCGAATCAATCCCTTCTGACCCCTGAAACAACATTTTATAGAACTCAGAACTCTCTTTTTCAACTTCTTTTTGGTGCCTTAACCTACCTATATCAGTTAGTTGCATTTCTGTAACATGCATTTCATAAAATTTAGCCTTAATTAGCTCATTTCATGCATGGTTTCCATTTCAAGTTTGCATTCTCATCTTGTTACATATCATAATCAGTCAATTGTCATCTTTGAAATTTGAAACATTATTCTTCATTTTCATCTTTGCTTTAGCATTGTTACATTTCAAGATTGTAGATTAATCATTCCATCATGTTTTCATTACAAAATTCTATAGTTCTCATCTTGCATGTTCTCTTTTTAGATATTATTGCATGTTGTAAGCAAATTTTGTTAAATGCATATGAATATGAGGTTCTTTCCCCTCTCTTTTTGTTCATCATAGGTCCGTCTCCTAGTTCCCATTTTATGAATGAGGTTAGTTTAGTGAAAGAAACCTTGGATATTCATAACCCTTACATTTTTTCTTCTCCTATTATCTCTTACACTTGTGAAGCAGATATTTTAGTACTAGAAGAACCAATTCATGAGAGTTGCGACAATCTGAGTTGTTTCTCTCCTCTTTCCTCTCCTATTAGACATAACATTACTAAATAAGAGGACATCCCACTAAATAATCATGATGATCGCACAACATAACATGACGATGAGACCATAGATTCATCTCCCAACTCCTCCCCTATTTGTGAGAATGTTTTTAATCATGGCAATCACATTATTTGTGAGGATATGTTGACATTGGATGATCAAATCTTTAAGACCTATGACAATCTGCTTTATTTTTCTTCCCCTATTTTGGAAGACATTATTGGAAAAAGGGAGGTAATCAAAGATAATCATGAGAATCTTCTTGCTCCCTTTCTTAATGTTTCCCCCATCCAAGAACACATAATTAAAAACAAGAATGTGATGCTTTTTCTTCTCTTGATGCCTCTACCACTTGTGATTAAGCTACTTTGAAAATTTCCAACTCCGATAAACATATTACAAGCTCTCCTAGTAGGGTAGATAATATGGAACAAGAGAATGAGACATTACAAACACCGAATAATCGCATAAAGTCTTCCCCTAATCTCCCCATTACCAATAATCAAACACATTCAACCATTAATAACTCCCTTGGTTGTGATGAAGTTATTTTGGATGAACCAAACCTTAATTATCACGAGCATGTGGTTTGTTGTTCTCCTAAGAACTCTCCTTCTAGTGAGAATATTATGACCCAAGACAAAGATAACATGACATTCAAAGAAAATGAAGATCCTCACTTGTTACAGGATGTTAACATTATTCAACCTCAACTTATCCTTTATCCCCCTTACATAAATATTCACCTCCAAACAAACCCAAAGTCACTCTATACCCACCTTCACAAAAACAAAAAAATCACCAAAAACCTCAACTTATTCTTTACCCACCTTCACATAAACTTCACCCCTCCAACCAACCCTGGTACACCCTTTTCCCCCTAACACCAATGTATCACAACAATCTAGTAACGATATTGTTGCTCATACATATAACACCCGAAACAACCCACAACTGCCACAACCAACCCCACCTTCTTTACCCTTACCTAATCCACCTAGTGCTCCTCGCTATAGCCCACACACAAAGGAGTATGATCTTGTTGAACAATTAAAGAATACTCCTGCCAAAATTTCCCTTTGGGGTTTGCTTCAACAGTCACCAAATTACCACAATATTCTTCAAACAACCTTAAAAAAAATTGAAGCTCCTCATGGTACAACTCCAAATGATGTGGCAGCTCTAATCCATAAAATGAATCAAACTAATCTTGACATTACTTTCCAGCAACATGAGATCCCTCCTTTAGAGTTACAAAAATAAAATGAAGCTTTCCTGATCATTTCTCGATACAATAAGATAGGGATAAAGCACACTCTCATTGATAATGGTTCTGCCCTTAATGTGTGTAGTGTGACTCTCCTTGATCGATTAGATATTGACAAGTCCCAAATAATACCTAATTTTGTATCTATTTAAGGATTTGACATTCACATCATCACTAATAGTCTTATATTAACCCATATTGTGCATCTTGAGGCTTAAATTGATCAAATACACGACAAGGTTGCATTTTAGACCTTATTTCCTTATCTCTTGGCATCTAAACTGTCAAATTGGCCCTTGTGGGACCCATTTTCCATGCATGGTGAATCAATACCATCTAGGTGGGACCCATTCGCCATGTGTGGTGAATGAGTCCCATTTGGCCTGTGATGAGGTATTAACGGGTTACTAAGGCATAAATGTGTATAAATAAGTGTTTTTCTCCTCATTTTAGATCACTCATTCACCCATTTGTCCATTAACTCATTCACATCATTCATTCATCATCTATCTTCTATCTCAAGTCAAGCAAGCTAGGGCTTTCACATTGCAAGTCATTAATTTATCTTCCTAAGACATCCAAGGGAATATTCTACATGTTTTGCTGTAGAAATCCAATATCAAAATCATGGAAAGGTAATCTATTCCATTATTGCATGTTTCATTCTATTCTTTCATCATTTTGGTTTAATTACCTAAATGAGGTTTGACCAAAGCAAACCCCCATGCCCTAACAATCAAAATTTCTTCTTCTCTTCTTGTGTGTTTGTAGATTTAGGATCATTTAAAGCTTGTAAATTATTGAAGATCAAGTTGCAAGGCTGCTCAAGTCTTCTTCTCATTCAACAAGTCAAAATATCAACAAAATCTCATTTTCAGACCCATAAATCAGAGTTTCAGAAGTGAACACCTATAGGGAATCAAAGTGCAGATCAAAAGCTTCAAAATCATTCAAAAAGTCAAAATATCAAGCTGCAAGGTTGCTCAAGTCTTCTTCTCATTCAAAAAGTCAAAATATCAACAAAATTTCATTTTTAGACCCGTAAATCAAAGTTTCAGAAGCAGACGCCTATAGGGCATAAAAGTGCAGATCGAAAGCTTTGCAATCCACCTTTGAAAATTCGGAAATTCAAAAGTGGACTCATTCACCACGGGTGGTGAATAGGTTCCACCCCAAGGTTAGTTTTTGGATTTTTACATTTTTAGATACCTTTTTTGTCATAAACGAGTTGTGGTACAGTTTGGTAAAACTAGGACTAATTCGTCCAGAATGGCGAATGAGTCCCTCTAAGCCTAAAAATCAGCATCAACAGTGGTTTAAAAGCAATTTCCAGTCTCCTTCAAGGTTACAGGTGCACACTTTCAATCTGATTCATTTCTGTTGCAATTTTCCATTTGTTTTTATTTGATTTTGTATTACACAATGTGTTTTCCAACATAGCATAATTCTTAGATTTTGCATTCATAATCAATGAATTAGTTCATATAACTGCACTTAGGTAATCTCAGTTAGCTCATATAAAATCACATATAACATAATTTGAATGAACCCTTAGCTTTTTTGGGCCCTATCTCTCTCCTTTTAGGTGAAAAACCCTAGAAGAGCTAGAGAAGTACATAGAAACCAAAAAATCTACGATTCACATCAATTTCAGATGAAAAATTCATTAGCATGAAGGGTAAAGTTCAAAAAACCATTGCAATCCCTATAAACATGTTGGGGATGTTGACTTTTTAGTTTGAGCACCCCCAATACAAATCCCAAAGCAATCCTAAAGCAAAACGAATATCTGTTATTAATGCATATCCAATAGAAATGGATATTTGTTTTTAAAGTAAAAAATGAATATCTATTTTTTAAAGTAAAGAACTGTGAGACAAGGGAATGTCAAAGAGGGCCGATTACGCTTGACTCGTGATGAATTGAAGCATAACTTCACCAAACATACCTGGATCTACAAACAAGATCATTCAAATTAGAAATCTAAACTAAGCATTTTAATTGAAAATGAAAGTTACAAACTACATTAAAACAGTTAAATTCCTATTCTAGTGCATCTGAAACTTATCTTGTTTTGGAATTTGTGTCATGTTGATGTGAAATGATGACCCTTTCCCAATCCCGTGATTAGTGAGCCTGTTTCAAAAAATTCTATGGAACAAAATCGATGAAACCATTGTGATTGATGTATGAAAACCTAGTTTAGGCTAAAAATGAACATGATGCAAGCTAAGTTACCATGATTTTATGCTAAGAATTAGTTTATTATGCTATTGCTAAGCTAATCTAAGCTAAAACTATCTAAAAGATGAAAACCCCTATTCATATACAAACTAAGATGGATACATGGAAGCCACTAATAGATGCTCTAAGCTATTATGCAATTAAACTTAACTAAAATAAGCTAAAAAGTGAGTAAATATGAGTGTGAGTGCATATGAGATTCAACAACATAATTTTGCAATTGAAAGATGGATCTATTTGTCTCCAAATAGTGACCTATTTATAGGAGAACAAATGGGGAGTGAAGGGTTGAAATCAAAAATATTAATCAATGGTCCAAGATGAAGGGGATGAGATGCATGGATCATGGATTCTCATCAATAGATGAGAATGCATGATGAGATTTAATCAAGAGCTCACACTTTCCTCAAGCAAACGCACTTTTGACTTGCTCACATAGGTCAAAGGTAACTTGTTCAAAAGGTTAAAGGTTTTGGCTTGTTCAAGAAGCCAAGTGAGATGATTAGAGGAGAGAGAATATTCCTTAGAATATTCCTTTGGGTGAGGAAAAAAGGAAATTTACAAATCAAAACAAAGTCTTAATAAGATAACTTAGGGTTATTTAATTAAATAAGATGACTTGGGGGATTAAGATATCTTATTTAACAAAGGAATGATATTTAATTAAATAACTTAGGGTTATTTAATTAAATAAGATGACTTGGGGGATTAAATTAAATGTTTTGATTTATTTAATTTAATTAGATGAAGTGTTAGTGCGAAAAGAGATGAATTAACCCAATTAAATTAATTAGGCCAATAGATGAAAATAATACACTTAATTAATTAACTAGGCTAATTAAATAAATTAAGTGAAAAGAGGATGGATTAAAGAGGAAATGATTTTAGTAAATCTATTTTAAGTGTATGATACCGATTAGGACATTTTTCAGTGTCTACATTTTGCCCCTCTTTGAAGCGAGGTGCCTGCTGCTTTGGTTCAAAGAATAACACTTTTCGGATCAAAACTGCTACTTAAATAAATTAAAAAAATTATTTTATTCTTTAGATGCCCCAATAGAAGGATAAAGTTGACTCCATACCCCCTCGAGAAATTGGGCATAAATTTTGAATTTTGGGTTGATTTCTCAATAAAGGTTAAAAGCAGCCCCAAGGGTCTAGAAAGGCTCTAGGATGCAAGAATAATGTCAAAAATACAAAATACAATACAAAATTAGGTTCATATTGGAAAAATTGGTGAAAATGATAATAAACCCTATCTTCAGGGTTAAATTAGGGCAAAAAACCCTAATTTTGTTACTTAAATAGGCCAAGAAGGGTCATTTTCAATTCATTTGTGCATTCACGCCTTAAGGAATTCTTGTGATTTGAGCTCTGACCCTCCTAAGAAATGGCACACCGAGAGCTTCCTCGACACATGTCCAATCAAGTTCAAGAGTTCCATTGGCTTCTAGGCATAAGACCATCAGTATATAACACTAAACTTGATTTGAAATTTGAATTTTTGATGCATTTATTATGCTTTAAAGTTTAAATTTTAGCGGTGTCGCTATATAGTGATGCCCAAACTGAAATCAACGATGCCCAAAGGAATTATAGTGACACATATTTATATAGTGACACTTTTCACGATTTAAAATTAGGGTTTCTAATTTTAAATGGTGACACATACTTATTTGGCAACACACTTTCCAATTTAGAAATTAGGGTTAGGGTTTTCTAGAAGTTAAATCGCGACGCCAACTTATTTGGTGAGGCATGTTTCGATTTGAAATTTTAAATGCATTAGGCATCGCTATTTGAAATATGAATATTCTGACACTATTGAAAATACTGACTCTATTATGATTTCTGAGCCAAAAATTTCAAATTGAGTAAAATTTCAATGATTTCCTGATGCCATGTGCTTTGTGGATATAGGAGGTCTTCCCACCATTGATGTCGAGGGAGCACAGGCCCACTGTTTTGTAGATATTAGGTGATCTATCAGAGTTGTGCCAGGAGCATCTAGGAGAGATTGGCCCCTTGTATGTCACATATGCACCTATGATTTAGACACATCTAGCGATGATGACAACCCTATGTGAGAGATGGCATAGCGAGACCTCATCCTTCCACCTCCCGATAGGTGAGGCGATAGTTACTCTAGAGGATGTTTGGAAGATTCTCTATTTTCCGATTCACAGAGACCGTGTGATTTATGATATCGATGTTGAATTCGACACCTACCTTGATGTCATGGAGATGGATCAAATTGCATTGGTTACCTCATATATTGACTTGGATTCGTACAAAGATCATGTGTTGACCTTTAGATTGATCATTATAGCCATCATTTTGAGTTTGGTGGCTCCAGATAGGTATAGCAGAGGATTTAGCCTAGGATGGAGCTTGGTGTGGCATCAGATGTTGCACAGGAGGACACTATTTTCATGAGGGCCATGATGCTAGCCTCCTTATATCATGATTTGCATGATTTTAACTGTTGCGATGAGAGAGCTATTGGTGTAGGGATGACTCTGCTACACATTTGGGAATGGGAGCACATTGTCATGCTTTGGCCCATTTTTCAGATGGCAGATGTGGATCTAGATGATCCCATCATTTGGAGATATAGAGGTGCCATTACTCTCAGGAACACTAGATAGATTGGGCTCCCGTATTGGAGATGGGTGATAGATGATATGACAATTTTCTACTAGCGCCCATGGCTTCAAATATCTCCATGGTTTGATGATAGTCAATAGTTATATTTCACTATGAAAAATTGATACATGTAGGGTCGAGAGCATCACATCATTGAGAGATATCTTCTAGACAGGGCGGCTCATCAGTTTGGAGATGTCTAGGATAGGCCCGAGGATGCATATAGAGCCATTTTGTGAGATCAGCTAGAGAGGTTCCTACTTGGGGCCTGACTATTCCAGGTCTAGAGACAATAGAGAGCTTTAGGAAGTTGGTGGCCTAGCCTTGGGAATATGATCAGGGACAGGCAGTAGCTCAGACTACTCCTACATATAGTGTGTGGTTCATCCCTCCCCAATGTTTGATAAATCCAACAGGTGTTCCACCTAGAGGGAGACCTAGGGGTAGAGGAGTTGGGAGAGGTAGGGGATAGGATTCCCAAGATGACTAGGATGCTAAAGTTCTAGGGGCTCCTTCAATTGGACAATAGCCTCATTTATAGCCACAGGTACAGCCTCAGGTAGGACCACCACCACCACCACTAGATGCTCGAGATGCACAGATACAATAGCTACAGTAGCAAGTGTAGATATTGACTGGTGAGAGGGACTAGGTCTACCAATAGGTTTTTTGTCATTACTGCTGAGCGAGACCAGGCTCGACAACAGGTGGTTGCAATTATAGTCGAGAGAGATCAGACACTGCAGAGAGTCTGGGCTATTACCGCTGAGAGAGATTAGGATATTTCCCGACACCAACAGCTTGAGACTATGATGGCAGTGACTCACAGTCAGACAGTTTCAGCAGTCATACTAAGCGGCAGTTACAAAGGCTACATATTATAGTAAACATTATCATCAGGATGTTCCAGTAGCCTTGAGACAACCAAATTTTTCATAGCATACTGACACATGACCACGAGCAGAGGATCAGCCTGAGAGACATGCTAGAGAGGGTAGTAGCCATTAGGGCTAGCTATTTTGTATAGACACTTTTTTATTTTTCCCTATTCTTTATCATAGATATACATTCATGGGCTCCTTTTTGATTACCTCATGGATATTGTACTTATCATTGATATACATACACTGATCCAGATTTTGTACCATGAAATTCTTTTTTTGATATGTATAAATGATGCAGATACAAATGATTTATGTTGTGATGTGTTATCTTTATTTCATCTATGGATGATATGATATGGATGCATTTTATTTACGCCTATGTGATATGCAATGATCATGAAATGGATGGATGCAATGTTATGTTCATTTTCATTATCTTTTTGCAATATGATATGGATGGATGATTATGATATGCAAACACTATGGATGCAAATGATGTGGATGCAGTTTATTTTTGTATATATATTTTTATGCATTTTATGATGATGATGTATGCATGTAGATGCAGATGTTTAAGCAACTATTTAAGATGCTTAGAATAAAAAATATATATTATTCATCACAACTCAAATGAGAATGCGAAATACATGTATGATGTGCCATGATCATGAGATGGATGCTATGATTATGAGATGCATGTATGTTGATGGTTTGTGGATGCAGGGTGGATGCATTGATGATATTTTTGTTGACTATCATGATACTAGGTTAGCACAAAGAGAAGATAGAAGAATGAAGAATGAATGACCACTGATTTTGATGATTGCTTCAAAAGATGCAACAAGTCCTTGATCCATTAAGAATTTATTAGGGATGGTGACGAGATAATGCAAAATGCAGGATGAGCTACTCACACTTTGAGACTAGGATTTTCCATCATTCCTTATTATTTGATATAACACATAGACATGATGCATCAAGGTATTGATAACTAGGATGGTGTTGAATCTAGTGTAATGGACTTTGACTCAACAAACAAATAGGATAGTTCTTGTTCACATCTTGACATATGGAAATTTCATTGGAATGTAAGTTAGAAGCTTAGAATATATTGGACCAAAGCATATGCAATAGTCAACAACATACTCCAAATGACCTTCCTACACACAACTAAGAAAGTATGTGCCAGGATTATTTTACAAGAGCACCCACAAGCACAAGAAACAATAGATAATGATCAATGCACCATTCCTTTCTCTCTAAATCATTTTTTGTTAGACATCATCGAGAGGTCCTTGGAATGAGTCATTAAGATAAATCATAAGAAAAGATCAAAGACAAATAGTTAGTGTTATCTATAGTTCTTGCCTAGTTTAATTTTAGCTAAATTGATGTCTGATATTGATGTCCATCGTAGGAAGGATACATCCTAGGACATGTTGATCAGGAGTTTGTTTGATGTTAGGACGATGATGTTAAGATGAGTCATTGCCATAAAATTCACTGACGCATTTACCCATGATTTAAACTTTAGATTTTGATAATTAGGTTCTCACTTTATGACTTGCTATACATGATTTCTATTTGTTCCGCCAAAGGTTGAAGGTGACGATTGATTTATTATGGGTGAAAGTTTATTGCAGGTGAAAGTGAAATGGGATGGATGGTTTTGGATTTTCTAGAATATTTCAATATTTTTGGATTTTTAAATGGTTTGAGGTTGTTTTTGGGATTTTTGAAAGTTTATATGAATGTTTATGTTTTTGATTTTCTGAGGTTGTTTAGGGTTTTCTAAAGATATTTGTGGCTTTTTAGGTCTTTTGAAAGTTTTCTATTGTTTTTGGATTTTCAATTTTCAAATATTTTTATGTTTTCTGAATATTTGGATGTTTTGGGTTTTTCAAAATATTTGCATGTTTTGGGGTTTTCTGAGAATTTCTGAGCTGTGGCCAAAAACCTAACCTAAAGACCTATCCTAGGAGCCTTGGG
Organism: Sequoia sempervirens; assembly: GCA_007258455.2. Classification (NCBI taxonomy): domain Eukaryota; kingdom Viridiplantae; phylum Streptophyta; class Pinopsida; order Cupressales; family Cupressaceae; genus Sequoia; species Sequoia sempervirens. The sequence continues at coordinate 148,659,052 of VDFB02000007.1, read as the reverse complement.
GGTTGATCATAGATTATCCTTGCCTATGTTCTACACACAGAGACCACATAGTTCAACTAACTCGACCAATTTACAAGATGAAGATATGAACAAATGAAAGATGACAATTTATTATGACATACTCTTAAAGGACTAACCTAAGGTGTCTCAGGGGCACATCAATGATGGCCTTTCCTACATTCAAGCTCTAAGATGATGTAGCTCGATAAGACGACTCTATTTTTTGGATTTTTTGATGTTTTCTGGATGTTTTTGTTTCTTACTCTACAATTTTCTAAATGTTTTTGGATTTTCTGAATAAGATTTTACAAATGTTTTTGGATTTTTTGGATAATATTTTATGAATGTTTTTTCTTATTTTTCGATAAGATGTCCAATTACCTCAAGATATACAAGAACCCAATTGTGACCCATAATGAAATTCCCCTAGTGTAATGTGTTAGCTTACTTCGATAAAGGTAGGACAAACTGACCTTTGGAATATACCAAGTAGTGCTAAAGGATTCATGATACCTTACAGTGACAAGCCAAGATAAGGACACAGATGATGGATAAATGGTGATGCAAAGAATGATAGGAAAAAAGAGCCAAAGAATATATGGAGATGTTTTATTTACGCAAGGTGCATGCTTTCTAGGTTTTCACCAAGGTACTTTCCCAAAGCGTCATCAAAGTAGTTTTTGTTTGGAATAGGATGCCATTTAATTGTAATCCCAAACATATATCATGTATCTCCTAAGTCCTTGGAAAGTGTTCCCCAACACTAGGATTAGAAAGAGATTAAATTCAAATGAAATGAACATGTAAATTGACTTTTGTAATTATTCCTAAATGATAGGATCATGTGGGGATTCCCAAGAAGAGCTCCTACAAAATAGGAGCACATGAGGCACCCACATGGAAGGTGGAACCAACCTTGCTTAAGTTAACTATTTGGAGAATAGATAACACTTCAGTAATGCATGTAAAGGTCCTACAAGTTAGCGATTAATATTTACATCAGTGGAATTTAGTTTAGTTTAGTTTAGTCTAATTTAGTATCAGTTTAGTTTAGTTTAGTTTGGTTTAGTTCAGTTTAGTTATGGTTCAGTTATCTTCAGTTGAATGTAGTTAGTTTCATTTGAATGCTAATTGACTTCAGTTGACTTGAGTTGCATAACTAATGACTTAGTTGCATGAGATATAATAGGTGGATACATTCAATTAAGTGGGGATGATCAATCATGCATAATGTTTGCATGAATTGGTAGAGAGATATGTTTCAGTTAACTAAGATTTACTTATACCCACCTTGGGTCCCCAAGTTGGAATATTTGAGTTAACACCTTTTGCATGAGAATATATTTACAAGACTCAGTTAAGTGGGCCCATTCTTGGGTTCCAACTTTGAGGAGAATCTTGGAAGATATTTTCTTGACCAACAATTAGTTAAGTGTTTAGTTTGGGGTGCCTAAATTTGAGAGACTTTTGTTTTGACTTCATGTTACAGTGTAGAACTCTACTTACCCAATCTAGGCGTAGATATTTTTGAGGAACTTTGTTCTCTTGTTTTGATCAACTCTTTGGAGTTTACAATACACATAAATTTCTATTAATTACAAAAAGTTGAAGAGTGTTCTATTAGAGTTTATTGTCGGTTGTGAAGAAGAATTGTTGAAGGAAAAGGAAGCATATCAAGCAAAGGATTGATAGTGTATTATTGTAATCTTTTTCTAAGTTTAAATAATACAAGCACTATTGATTCTAGTGGTGGATTTGTTTCCCGAAAGGGTTTCTCCATGTATATGATGTGTCACTTCTATCTTCTTGTCTCATTCTTCTACAATCTTCTATCTCTTTCAGCAATTGGTAAAATTGATCTAAACACATAATCATACACAAAGAATTTGTAACAAAAACACTTAATTAGATCTAAAATCTCATAGTTTTACAACTTTTTAAAGTTATATAGTTACCTCCATTTTCAACATTTGGTATCAGAGCTAATGGTTGGGTAGAGTTTGGAATGCCTTTCTGTCAAAAGTTTGAAGGTTTTTTGGCTGTAGTGGGAGCTTTTGCTATTGTGTTATTGCTGATTTATAAAAGAAGTGTGTTACAACGAGTTCTACTTCTTGTTTAGATATTGAAAGATTCAATGGATCTAGTTATGAGATGTGGAAACTAAAAATGGAGGATCTCCTTGAAGAGAGAGATCAGTGGTTAGTTGTTTGTAATGAGACAAAGTCACCTACAATGATGTCAGATGAGGATTGGGCTCAGATTGATAATTTAAGGAAAGTGGGATGATAAGATTATGTCTTGCTGATTTTGTTCTCTTGAATGTTTCAGATGAAACTACTGCATATAAACTATGGAAGAGGATAGGTGATATCTATCAAACCAAAAGTCTTCCTAATAAGTCATATCTAAAAAGATAGTTGTATTCTTTAAAGATGAAAGATGGTGATTCTATTACACATCATTTAAATTCTTTTAATTTGATTCTAAGTCAGTTAGCATCTGTACTAGATGTAAAGCTAGAAGATGAAGATAAATGTATTTTGTTACTTTGTTCTTTACCAAAGTCTTGGGGAAATCTAATTGTTGGTATCAGTGGTAGTGGTGTAGATCGTAATATGGACAATATAATTCCTACTCTCCTATCAGAGGAGATGAGGAGGAAGTTGAAAATGGGATCCAAAAATGCCATGTTTGTAAGAGGTAGGCCTAAGGAAAGGGAACCTAAGGGAGACAAGAAAGGAAAGGGTAAGTCCAAAGGATGGTCTAAAACCCCTGGTAAGAGTAAGGTAAATTGTTGGAATTGTGGGAAACCTATACATGTAAAGAAGGATTGTAAGAACAAGAAAAAGAGTTTTGATGCTTCTATAGAGAAATCCACAAATGACAGTAATGATGCATTGGTCATTTCCTCTAATACTGTTTGTGATAAATCTTGTCTTATTGATTCAAGTTGCTCCTATCATATGACTCCTAACAAGGAGTAATTCACTAGGTATACTACATATGATGAAGGGAATTTCTTCTTTGGAGATAATAGCACAACAAAGGTTGTCAACAAAGGAGAGGTAAAGTTGTGTTTCAATGATGGTAGGGTTAAGACCCTTAATGATGTTATACATATTCTAGGACTTGCTAGAAATCTACTTTTTGTATCTAAGTTCAATGATTTTTGAATGCATGTGACATTTGACAAAGGTGGTTGCAAATTGGTGAACGGGAAAATGGTGGTTGCTAAAGGATCTTGGATTGGGACTTTTTCTAAGCTTAATACCTCCAATTTGAATAAATCATCCAATGTAACTGAAGCTTAAAATATATGTATGTTGTGGCACCATAGATTGGGCCACATTGGTGAGAAAGGTCTTAGGACCATTCTTAATAAGAAATTGCTTGACGGTATTCTTGATTATAATATTGGAAAAAATGTTTTTTTTGTGAGCATTGTATGTTTGGAAAACAATCTAGATCTTCATTTCCTAAGGGAACAAATAAAGATAAAATATTATTAGACATTATTCATTCAGATGTAATGGGCCCTATGGATATTGACTCTATTGCAAAATCTATATATATTATGTTACATTTATTGATGATGTCTCAAGATACAGGGTATGTGCAGGATCATCATGGAAAAAATGGGCCCTTAAGTGGCAAAAAATTAAGAAAAATAAGAGTTAGGCAACTTGACGTAAAAATTGAATAAGTTATCTATGTGTAAAAATAGAATTTGTAGAAAATTCAATGTAGTTTCTAAACTACTAGGTTTATTTAAATATATATATATATATATATATATATATATTTGGCGACAATTTGAAATTTCAATGTAGTACTACTTAAGTTTCAGGGAAAAAATAAGTAGAAGGTGTCTGTCTAACCACCCTAATCATAATAAAATGATAATATTTTTTTTAAATATTTTAGATATAAGTAGAGGACTCATGTCTAGATGTGATGCATATTTTTTTGTATTTTTTTTCCAAGTAAATAATTAATTATGAATTTTTTATTACAACTTTTAAAAAATATAAAAACTCGTATGTCTGACCACCTTAACTTGGTCAAAACTTCATGGAATTCATCTTTTTTTAATCCTATAGTATGAAAAGCATAGAATGTGATGCATTTTTTGGATTCAAAAAATATGATACAGTTTGAAAGCTATAGATTTTTTTCAATCAACCTATCAATCAGGACTTTAGTCATAATTAAAATAGAAAATGAATAATAATTGTTTATTAAATTCAAAGTAAAGCATAATTTATATTGGTGGAAAGCTGGGAATCTCCTTAAAAAACCCTTTTCATTTCATCAATTTTGGGTAAAAAAAAGTCGTCAGCCACATACCCATCATATTGCCACTTTTTGGCCCATTATGATCTTGCACATACCCTACACTTGGATCTATTTTATACATAAAAAATCTGATGTGTTTCATATCTTTAAAGAATTTAAGGCTTTGGTTGACAAACAATCAGATCATAAGATAAAAACTTGTTCATATAAGATAATGGTGGTGAATATTGTTCTAAGGAATTTGATGATTATTGTAGCATGCAGGAATTATGAGATAGAAAACTACTCCATATACACCTCAAAAAAATGGAGTAGCAGAAAGGATGAACCAAACCTTAATGGAAAGATCTAGGAGTATATTGAGTAGTGCTAAGCTAGATTGGTGCCTTTAGGTCGAGGCTGTAAGCACTTCTTGTTATTTAATCAATAGATCCCATAGTTCATCTATTGAAGATAAAACTCCTTATGAAATGTGGTTAGGTAGGAAACCTAGTGTTGCACATTTAAGGATCTTTGGTTGTGAGGATTTTGTTCATGTTCCTAATAAAAAGTGGTCTAAGTTAGATCCAAAAGCACATAAATGCATATTCATAGGTTATAGTGAAAATGTAAAAGGTTACAAGCTTTGGAATCCTCTAACCCAAAAAATTTCTTTATCTAGAGATGTGATTTTTAGGGAATTTAGATCTTATTCAGGAGAAGAACAACCAAAGGAGAAGGATACTTCATGAATAGTGCATTTTGAGATAAATATTCAAAAGCATGAAGATGGACATGTTGAAGAACAATTGGATGGATTTGATGAGGAGATTTCACAAAGTTCTTCTGAGATAGATGCTCATTATGAGCATATTGAGGAACAAGAAGAACCCACTTTGAGAAGATCCACAAGACAAAAAAATATCGTTGATAGGTATAGCCCACCTGTTTCCCATTGTATATTTTCTTTCATGAGTACTAATGGTGAACCTAGATCTTACAGGGAAACTTGGTCTTCAAATGAGAACAAGCTTTGGTCACAAGCTATGCATGAGGAAATGGATTCCTTGGATATTGGTGACACATGGGATCTTGAGAGTTTTCCCAAAGGAAGAAAGGCCATTGGTTGTAAATGGATCTTTAAAAATAAAATTGGAGCAGATGATAATCTTGAAAGGTACAAGGCTAGATTAGTAGCCAAGGGCTACTCCTAGAGAGATGGAGTTGATTTTAATGAAATCTTCTTTCCTGTTGCTAAATTAACTTCTATTAGATTTTTTTTTATCTATTACTACTACTTATGATTTTGAGATAGAGAAAATGGATGTGAAAACTTCTTTCTTACATGGGAATCTTGATGAGGAGATTTATACATGAGGCAACCTGATGGTTTTGTTGTAAACGGAAAAGAAGAATTGGTTTGTAGGTTAAAGAGATCTTTATATGGATTGAAATAGTCACCAAGAATGTGGTACTAGAATTTTGATGCTTTTGCATTGAAAATTGGTTATGTTAGGAGTGAGGAAGATCATTGTGTTTACATAAAAGTTATTGATGATCAACTTTTAATTATTATCTTGTATGTTGATGGCATGTTGTTTATTGGTAACAACAAGGTAATGATCAAAGAATTGGAAGCACGTCTCTCTAGCACATTTGATATGAAAGATCTAGGGGATCAAAAATATATCCTTGGTATGGAGATCAGTAGAGATAGAGGTAACAGAAAAATTTGCTTAAGTCAAAGCTACTATATTGATACCATTTTGAAATTGTTTAACATGCAAAATAGTAAGCCAATTAATATTCCTCTAGGAGTTTGAAAGAAGTTAAGTTTAGACATGAGTTCTAAATCTGATTTTGATCATGAGGAAATGTCTAAAATTCCATATGCTAGTGCAATTTGTAGTTTGATGTATACAATGGTCTATACGAGACCAGATATAGCCCAAGCAGTGGGGGTTCTAAGTAGGTTTATGTCTAACCCTGGTAAAGAACATTGGACTTGTGTTAAGAGGGTGTTTAGATATTTATGAGGTACTTCTGATTACTGTTTGGTTTAACATGGTGCTAATGATATTGATATTATGCACAGATAATTGGACATATGAGGTTTTTTTATTCAGATTGGGCAAGAGACTTGGATAGTCAGAGGTCAACATGTGGCTCTATGTTTACTTTGTTTGGAGCTGTGGTTAGTTGGATGAGTAAGAGGAATACCATGGTTGATTTTTCCACCACAAAAGAAGAGTACATGGTTGCTACACATGCCTTGAAAGGGGCAATTTGGTTAGAGAGACTTGGGAAAGGTATTGGTTTTAATTGCAAGAAAATTAAACTTGAATGTGATAGTCAGAGTACTATTTTTTTAGCCAAAAATCCTATGTGTCATGCTCGTACTAAGCATGTTGATGCTCAATATCACTTTGTGCAAGAAATGGCTGAGAGTGGGAAGGTATTCATTTAGAAAGTTGATACTTTGATCAATGCTACAAATTATCCTATGAAACCAATTCCTACAGATAAGTTCTCTTGATGCAAGAAGGCCATTGGCTTTGAGTCTTGTACTTGATTTATAATAATGATTCCTTGTTTAGAATAATTGCAATGTATAATGTCAAGTGGGAGAATGTTGGGAATAGGATGCCATTTAATTGCAATCCTAAACATATTTCATGTATCTCCTAGGTCCTTGGAAAGTGTTCCCAAACACTAGGATTAGAAAGAGATTAAATTCAAATGAAATGAACATGTAAATTGAAATTTGTAATTATTCTTAAATGAAAGGATCATGTGGGGACACCCAAGAAGAGCTCCTACAAAATAGGAGCACATGGGGCACCCACATGGAAGGTGGAACCCACCTTGCTTAAGTTAACTATTTGGAGAATAGATAACACTTTAGTAATGCATTTAAAGATCCTATAAGTTAGGGATTGATATTTACATGAGTGGAGTTTAGTTCAATTCAGTATCAGTTCAGTTCAGTTTAGTTTGGTTCAATTCAATTTAGTTCAGTTCAGTTATCTTCAGTTGCATGTAGTTAGTTTCAATTGAATGTTAGTTGACTTTAGTTGACTTGAGTTGCATGACTAATGAATTCAGTTGCATGATAGATAATAGGTGGATACATTCAGTTAAGTGGGGATGATCAATCATGCATAATGTTTGCATGAATTGATGGAGAGATATGTTTTAGTTAACTAAGATTGACTTGGACCCACCTTGGGCGCCCAAGTTAGCATCTTTGAGTTAACACCTTTTGCATGAGAATACATTTACAAGGATTAGTTAAGTGGGCCCATTCTTGGGAACAAACTTTGAGGGGAACCTTGGAAGATATTTTCTTGACCAATGATTAGTTAAGTGTTTAGTTTGGGGTGCCTAAATTGAGGAGACTTTTATTTTGACTTCATGTTACCGTGTAGAACTCTACTTTCCCAATGTAGGCGTAGATTTTTTTGAGGAGCTTTGTTCTCTTGTTTTATCAACTCTTTGGAGTTTACAATGCTCATAATTTTCTATTAATTGCAACAAGTTAAAGAGAGTTTTATCAGAGTTTATTATAGGTTGTGAAGAAGAATTGTTGAGGGCAAAGGAAGCATATCAAGCAAAGGATTGATACAGTATTATTGTAATCTTGTTCTAAGGTTAAAAAATACAAGCACTATTGATTTTGGTGGTGGAGTTTTTTCCAGAAAAGGTTTCTCCACATATATGTTGTGTCACTTCTATCTTCTTGTCTCATTCTGCTACAATCTTCTGTCTATTTCTACAATTGGTAAAATTGATCTAAACAAATAATCATACACAAAGAATTTGTAACAAAAAACTCTTAATTAGCTCTACAACCTCATAGTTCTACAAGTTTTTAAAGCTACATAATTACCTCCATTGTCAACAATTTTCACTAGAGGACAATTTTTTTCTTTACTTTTTTCAATCCATTTTCTCATTTTTTTTGGATTTTGATTATTTTATGTTTTTTTTGTATTTTCTGATTTATACCCTTCAAGATTAGGCCTAAAATTCTTTGAGATGCAATATGTTGGTTGGCTCCTACAAGGGTTCACCTTCAGGGGTTGACAATTGGTATGCTCTTGATATGTAGCTTGTTGTGGTGACAAAGGGACCCAACCAATTAGACTCAAACTTTCCTTTGTTGTATTGATCTAGAAGATTCTTCTGATTCTATTTTAAGACAAGATCACCTACCTAGAAAGACCAACATTTGATTCTATTGTTATAGCTCTCTTTCATTCATTTATGATATACTTGCAAGTGATTAAGGGTATCAAGATGATAATCATCCATGAATTCTAGCTCATTCAGTCGAGACACTCTGTATTCTTCCTCAGTTATCAAGTTTTGTAGTGACACTCATAGTGATGGGATCTCAACCTCAATAGGAAAGATGGCTTCTGATCCATAGACCAAAGAGAAAGGGGTTGCACCTGTAGGCGTGAGGATACTGGTTTGATAAGCCCAAAGAGCGAGATTTAGCTATAGATGCTAGTCACGACTAGATTCGTTAACAATTTTCTTCAAGATTTTTAGGATAGTTTTGTTAGTAGCTTCTGCTTGACCATTGCATTGAGGATAGTATAGGGTAGAGAATTGGTGTTGGATGTTGAATTTTTGGCACAACTCTTTCACATCCTAATTTTTAAAAGGGGTTCCATTGTCTAAGATGAAGGTTTGTGGAACACCATAATGATAAATTAGGTAATTAAGGATAAAATTGGCTATCTGCTTCCCCATTATATAGGTCATAGGAATGGTTTCAACCCACTTAGTAAAGTACTTAGTGGCAGTTATGATAAACTTATGGTCGTTGGATGAGGTTGGAGTGATTTTTCCTATGAGGTCAAGTCACCATTGCAAAAAAGGCCATGGTGTGATCATTGGTTGCAATTCTTGAGTTGGAGCATGAATCAGATCCCCATGTTGTTGACACTAGATACATTTTTGTACATACTGATAAGCTTCTTTTCCGATGGTTGGCCAATAATAACCCATCCTCAACAGTTTCTTATCCAATGTCATACTACTCGAATGGGACCCACATATGACATTGCGTACTTCTATTAATGTAGTTAAGGCTTCCTCTTGGTTAAGACATTGTAGTAATGTCCCTTGATGCTTCAGCGATAAAGGGTATCACCTACGATCACAAATCGACATGCCTTTATGACAAAGGTATTTTTAAGGTTTGGGGAGATATCCAATGGAAGGGTTCCTCTATTAAGGTAAGTAAAGATGTCATAGTACCGCGGGATTCCAGGACCAACAATGACACACACAAATTCATATTTAGGGATTTTGAAAGTTGGTACAAGAAGCTATTCTACCAGGAATTCACATTGGAGGATGTTGTTCAACATTTATAGTAGTGATCTGATTGTTGCCATGGTGTTTGTTGCTCTATTGTTCATGCAAGGAATCTGCTCAAAAGTTATGCTATAAAAATATCTTTGAGATTATTCACCATTTTCTTGTACGGAGTGATCTTATCATCTTTAGTTTGGTAGTCATCATTGACTTGTTTGATAACCAACTATGAGTCTCCATAGAATTCCATCTCTTTAATTTTCCACTAAACTACTATCCTGAGACCTGTGATGAGGATTTCATATTCAACAGTGTTGTTAGTACAAGGGAATGATAGGTTGTATGACTTTGGGATGCAATCACCTTGGAGGTGATAAAAAGAATGCCTACTCCTAATCCATGTTGGGTGAACGATCCATCAAAGTACATCTTCCATTGAGCTATGAGATTAATAAGGAATACTAATTCATTAGGGAACTTAGATTTTAAGGGGTTCTCAACATAGATGGGTGCTTCTACTAGTTGGTTTGTGATCACTTGTCCTTTGATTGCTTTACGCTCCACTTACTCTATGTCAAACTCTGTCAAGATCATCACCCATTTAGCCATTTGTCCTGTGAGGGTTGCTTTGGATAGCATATATTTTAATGGATCAATCTTTGCAATGAGCTTGATTTGATGTGACAACATGTAGTGCCTAAAATTTTGTGAAGCAAAAACTACTGCTAGGCATGCCTTATCAATGGGAGAATAGTTCATTTCATAGCCTACCAAGGTTCTACTAATGTAGTATATGGCTCTTTCCTTTTTGTTTTCATCATGTTGTGCTAAAACAGCTCCTAGTGCTGCTGAGATGTATAGGATCAGTGGCTTGTTCAGTATCGAGAACATGAGCATTGAAGGTGTTAGTAGATAAGCGTTGATCTACTGAAAAGATTTGTCACATTTGTCATCCCACTTGTGGGTTATCCCTTTATGGAGGAGATGCAAAAAGGGGGGAATCTTATCTGATAGATGGGCTATGAACCTTCTAATGGACTACAATCTTCCTTGTAATCCTCTCATATGATTTAGTGATTGTGGTAGTTCCATGTCTCAAATGGCTTTTACCTTTGTTGGATCAATTTTTATCTCTCTTTGTGAAACAATAAAGCCAAGAAGTTTCCTTGATGTGATCTCAAACACACAATTTTTTGGATTTAGTCATACCTTGTATTCTTCAAGCCTGTCAAATATAGGTCCTCAGACTTGTATGTGCTTACTTCTCTTTTTTTATTTTGCAAAAATATCATCCACACAATCTTCAATTGTTTTGTGGATCATGTCGTGAAAGATGAGGGTCATTTATCTTTGATAGGTTTCTTCTGCATTCTTTAACCCGAATGGCATCACATTCCAGCAATAGGTTCCCCATTAACAAGTGAAGGTAGTTTTGTGTTGATCCTCCTTAGTTATTATGATTTGATTCTAGGCTAAAAATCCATCCATGAGCGACAACATTTCATGCCCTACTGTTAAATCCACAATAAGATCGATGTTGGGAAGAGGGAAATCATCCTTCAGACATGCCTTGTTCAAATCTTTGAAATCAGTGCATATTCTGATGCCCCCAATGGGTTTTGAGACTTGTACTAGGTTTGAAACCCACTCAAGATAATCTATCAGTTGGATGAATCCAACATCAAGATTTTTTTGTAGTTCTAGTTTAACCAAGAGTTCTATCTGAGGATGCATCTTCCTTAATTTTTGTTTAATTGGTTTAGCACTATGATAGACTGCTAAGTGATGTACAACCACTTTTGGATCAAGGCCTAGCATATCTGTGTATGACCATGCAAAGTTAGCTCTTCTTTCTTTGAAGAATGTTTCTAGGTTCTTATGTTCTTCATCCAACAAAGATTCAACATAAAAATTGATCTTAGGTTCTTCTTTTGTTTCCACATTGACTGGAGTAGCTTTGTTTCTAGTACTATTGACTTCTCTGGATGCATTGCATTAAGGGGGAGATTGAATCCCTCATCCTTGGGTGCCTTAGAAAGCTTTTCACCATCGGATGTGTCCTTTTATTTTACTATTTTGGGATCAGAGATTGCCACTAGGTGGCTTTCACTCAAGGATCTACATGTTAGTTGCATTTCATTTATTTTGTGAGTGAAGGATTGAATTGTCTCCCCATAATATGCTCCTATATCAAGCTCTATTGTTGAAGCATTCTTTATGATCTTCCCATGATAAGTTGTCATGGAGTCCCATGAATTCTGATATCACTTCATCTTTTCAAATAAATCTAGAATTGGTGGTCCTTGTTTGTCCATGCCAATGAGTTGCAGGTATACTAGGTATTTTTCAGTTGGTTGGTTGTTTGAGACAAAGGATTTTATGGACATCATAAAGACAGTGTTGTTCTCAAATAGGTCAACAACATCAAGGGAAAAGTCATCTAAGGTTGTATCACACCATGTAGGTAACCAAGAGGAAGCCTTGACTCATTTAGCAGAAATACCTTTGCTAGTAAGTGTGACCTTGCAGTAGTACAACCTAAGCCAAGATTGTTTATTCATTTCTCAAGAATGATGGGTTCTAGTTAACCATTGTAATTCTTCCCTAGCTTCTCATTCGTATTATATCACATGCTTTGCATTAGCTGTAGGCATTTGTTTTCATCTTCCATGGGAAGAACAAGAACGGGTCATTCATCTTGATAGAGAAGTTTTGAGATATCTTCCTCATTGACATCTTGGTTCAAATCCCCCCACTTGGTGAAGGTAGTAGCTTCCATCTTGATTGTTTCAAATTCTTTGGTGCTAGATGTGGGTTTCCCATGTGACTGAGGAGAAATAGGTAACTCTCCTAAGACAAAGGTGTCTCTAAATAGTTTATAGCTTCCATAGCCATAATCTTGGATCACTGCTTTGACAACGGGTACACTCTTCACTATGGGCATTTTTGATGTTGAGGTAGAGGCTAGGGATGATGGGTCAACAAATGAGCTTGATGGTGTAGGTCCTTCATCATTTTTGGGTATTTGGGGGATCTTATAGAACTTGGACTCAAGAATTTTGCAATAGTAGAAAGGCTCAGGATCTCCATCGATAGTGATTTCTCTGCCTTCAAAATGAAACTTCACACACTGATGATAGGTTGAGGCTACAACTTTTAGAGCATGAATCCATGGTTGGCCAAGTAGTATGTTATAGGGAACATCAAGATCAAGCACTTGGCATGTAGTTTCTACAATAAGAGGTCCCACTTGGATTTGAAGTGCAATGATTCCTTGTGATACCTATTTTTAGTTGTCATATGCCTTGATGGTGATACTTTTTGTCTTCTCAATAGTATCTTCAAAATAACCTATATTTTTCATCAACTGTAGGGTACAAATATTCGGACCAACACCTCCATCTACCAAGACTATTTTGACCTTATTTGTATGAATGAGAACCGTAAGATGTAAAGAATGATTATGAGATGGTTGAGATGGAAAATCTTGCTCAAAGAAGGTGAGAAGATGGTTGATGATATGCACTACCATAGCTTGAAACTAATCAATATCAATGTTCTCAAGAATAGATGACTTAGACAAGGCTTTTTCCAATATTTCTCTCTCTACAAGGGATAACCTTAAGAATTCTAAGATTTATGTCTATGCAGGGGTCTATTTAAGCTGATCTAGAAGATTGTACTTGCTAGGATTAGATGTGTTGGAAGAATGAAGAAGAATAGATAACTATACAATTTTTGTGTTGTCATTTATGTCACCATGTCATATGAGTTGCAACTTCAAGACTAAGTCATTGTTTGATCCGGTATTTTGGTATGGTATTTGAATCGGTATATAGTTTACATTCTCTAGTATTTTGGTCCACAATCATCCATGGTTGATAGCTGTTGCTTGCGGTTTCAAGAATTAGTTTATGGATATTGAAAGCATGCTTGTTCAGAATTTCTCATGCTCAGGTGTTTGTATGGTGGATCGGCATTATTTTTGTTGATTTATTTTTCCTATTAGGCCCATCTCTAGCTGACCTCATGGAAAATAGGTGGTTGAATTGTAGATTTTTTGACCCAATGGACTCTCTAACTCTTATAGGGTTTTTCACCCAAAAGGAGAGAGATTAGATCCAAAAATGATAACTAGTTCATTCAAATTAGGATTTGTGTGATGTTGTATGAGTTAAATGATATGAGCTAAGTGCTGCTAAATTATGAAATTGATCAAACATGCATGCAAAATTAAGAATTATGACTTGTTTGAAAACACATTGTGTATTGCTAAAATGAACTAAATGGATGAAATATGCAGAATAGAAAGAGATGGATAAAATTAGAGTGCACCTGGAGGTAGATTGATGTCATTGGAATATTCTAAAATGTTTTAGAAACTTCCATTAATGGCCACTGGGACTAATTCGCCAAGCATGGCGAATCAGTCCTACTACTGGTGAAATCTTTTAGAAAGCTATTTCTGACTGCCAGGAGCTGAAATCTCAAAAAATCAAATTTCTGGCCTATAGGTGGGACTCATTCACCATGGGTGGTGAATAAATCCTACAAAAATCTCAAAAATCAAAGGAAGAATTTATGGAGTTAGATCTATAATTTTGTCTTCTATAGGTCTCCGCTTCTGAAACTGCCAGAATCGGGTTTGGAAATGACTTTTTTTATGATGTCTTGACTTGAATGAAGAGAAGACAACTTGAATGACTTTTCAAATTGATTTATAATGATTTCCAAGCTTCCAAAGGACCTAAATCTACAAACACATAAGAAGAAGAGAATAAATTTTGATTGTTAAGGCATGGGGGTTTGCCTTGGTCAAACCCCGTTTAGGTAATCAAACCAAATTGATGAAATAATGAAATCTAACATGTAACAATGGAGTATATTACCTTGCAGTGATGATTTATCTTGAAATTTTACAACATAACATGTAGAATCAACCCTTGAAAGTTTGAAAATTAATCTTTTAATGCCTTAAAACCTAAGTTGCTTGATTTGGTTGAGAAGATAGATGATGAATTGATGATGAGAGATGTAAGAATGATTTCTCCTCTTTTTCCCCTTTCTAAAATGAGGATAAAAGCACTTATTTATACTAACTTATTCCATAGTAACCATTCATACCTCATCATAGGCCGACATCAAGTGACTTTTAATAAAATCCCGAAAGGAAATTTAAAATATTTTGAATTTGGGGCCAAGGGGACTCATTCGCCACCCATGGAGAATGGGTCCCACCTAGGACCTAAAAAAAATGTTGCAAATAATGTTGTATTTAATGTTACTTGTCGGGCTAATATGAAAAAATACACTTAATTAAGACATATGAGGGCATAAAGGAGTCAAATAAGTCATAGGAAAGGTGTAAATAAGGAGATGTGCCTAGGAGAGCACGAAAGTTTGTTATAAGGCTTTACAACACTTCAAAATAGGACTTAATAATGAATAGAAAGGAATATTTATATGAATTATAATAAAGAGTCTAGAAGAGTGTAGAAATGTGTTACAACACTTCACAACACCTTCACAAGACATCATCAAATGTATTTTATTTGATTTGCAAGGGTCTAAGACCTAGTGTGGATGCATAAAATACCTCACAACACTAGATTAAGACCCTTTTTTAGTCAATTTAATCATGAAATAATCCATATCAAGTAAAGGGTCAATTTTTCTATGGCACAGTGGTATGGTTAATTAATTTTGTTTTGCAAATACATGTGTGACCTATCTTAGGTCCATGCCAACATGATGTAGCATGTTGAGTGTTTGAATTGTCTTTGGAAGTTTTTGTGAATGCTTGAAGTCGACAGTTGATATTATTTATGAACAAGGATTGCATCTAATTAGGCCGACCTAATTGATGCTTGTGGATAGGTCACATATATATGTCAAATAGTTTTGAAGATTTTATGTATGTATGTGCAAAGAAAGAGAGTAATGACATTGATGTGAATGTGAAGAAGTGTGAAAATGATGAATTGTGCTAAGTTAGTCTATTGAGCATCACTGGAATTGTATCAACATTTGTTAGATGCACTCTCATTAGTTCATTTTAGCTATGAAGCCAATGTTTTTTGTAATACTTTTTGTAGGAAATGAGCCTTCTTGTGTAAGAAGTGATATTTTGTATCCAAACATTGCGTCCTATTTTGGGTAGTGAGCCCCTTGGTAGTGAGCCTTATATATTCAATTTTGCTACTACTTTATATTGTGAGTTAACCCTCACCATGGTTTTTCCCTTATTGGATTTTCCTCATAAAATTTGGTGTTCATTGTGTTGACTTTGCTTTATGTTATCTACATTTCATGTTCATACTTAATAATAGAATAGTGTGGTTTTGAAGTTGATAAGTGTTTGAAGTTTTGAATTTGAATTTGGTGACAACTGATTCACCTCCCCTCTCAGTTGTCCTACACCTTTTAACATTTGGTATTAGAGCATTGGTTCCTTGGTGAAGAGCTTAACCACTTGAGGAGGATCTCGAAGGTTGATAAAATGAATGATAAAGAAGAACTCAAGGTTGCACTTGAAGATCTTGACAAAGCTAAAAATGAAAATACAAATTTGAAAGAAAATCTTGAAGATGCAAATGAATGTGTTTGGAAATTGAAAGGGAAATTGAAGAAATTCAAAGAGAGACATAAAGAAGTGAGCAACTAAAACAAGAAATCATCGTATTGAAAGTGCTAGTGGAAGAAAAGAAGAGAATTGAAGAATTTCTTAATACAATGGTGCAAAGCAAGACTTATGAATGCACTAGACTTGAACAAGAGGTGGTGAACTTGAAATTAGAACTGGAGAAAGCTAAAATCTGTGAAAACAATTTCAAATCTAGCTCCGACAAGCTTCATGAGTTGATTGCAAGACATAATCCAAGAAAAGACAAAGGTGGCTTGGGAAATGAAACACGTCAAAGCTCAAAGGATAATCAAAAGACTCAAGATAAAGGGAAGAAAAAAAGAAATACAAGAAAATTTTCTAGAGGACCACCTATGAGACAACCTAATGCTCAAAGGTATCCCTCTTTCAATGTTGTCTACTTTTCATGTAATAAATTTGGTCATAGGGAAACCGAGTGCAGAAGTAAAATGAATCAATTTTTTTGACAATGTTTTTCATGCAAGAAATTTGGACATAAAGCCACTAAATGTAGATCTAAGGTGAGAATGAGTAGTCAAGTGATGATGAATAGGTCTAATGGAGGTAGAATGAATCAATCTTTTATATTGGCTATTTTTATGCTTGTAAAAAATTTGAACATAAAGAAAATCAATGTAGATCAAGGGTGAATGAAGGTTAGACAAATTAGAAAAGTGTTGTCTGCTATAATTGCAATAAAACATGACATATCTCAAGAGTTTGTAGAGTTAAGAAGCAAAAGCAGTCTGCTCCAGTAGAGAAGAATGATTCAATGAATAAAATTAAAAAAGATGAGGTGAAGCAAGAGATGAATAAGATATGGAGGAAGAAAGAAGAAGAGCCAGAGACAACAAAAGTGTATGTGCCCTCTTCCAATGCAGAAAATTCCTCTAAGAATTAGACCTAGCATGGTCTTAGGGGGAGATTTAATAGAAAACTATACAAAACCCCTTGGATGTGTTGATGTTTATAGCTTCAGGAGGTATTATCCTAGTCAGCTAGAAGTCCAAACATATTAATTATAAACATTTATTCAAGTGTTGGTTCGGCTCAAGTAGAGTATGTCACCTAGTTTTGTATATATAGGAGAGAGACTCTCCTCATTCAACATGCAATTCAATTCATTCTAATGAGTTCAAGAGGAAGATTCACATCCTAAGAAAGGATATTTATATTTTTCTCATAATTTTGCACTACCTACAGTGTTGGTTCATGTTATTGTATTCTACCATTTATGGATTGATACTCAAGTGCTATTTTTGCACTGTTGTATTTGATTCTTTAATTGTAAAAGTGTTGTTGGGTTTTTCTCCCTCGAGTAGGAGGGTTTTCCCATGATAAACTTATGTGTTCTCTACTCTAATTTTTTTACTTTCTTAATGTTCATGTCTAATATAAACAACAACATGGTATCAGAGCAAGTTTAGGAAAAAATTGATTAGATTGGACTAAGTCTGGTGATTCTGCTTGAGATGAAAACTTTAGTCTATCTTCTCACGGTCAAGTCAATTTCTTAGGCAGAATGAAGGAGATGTGCTTACTTTGTTTCATAGCCAAAGGTTCGCACCGCTTGAGAAGTCTTCAACTATTGTTACAACACTTCACTCTACTGGAAACTAATTTTTTTTGTGCTCATCATGGAGTATTAGACTATTTTGACTTGCTCTCGTTGGAGGCCCTTGAGATTTTTCTGCCAATGTTGAACCATCAAAGTATCGCAACATGAAGCATAGGAGGTTAGTGCTAGTAATAATGGTGATGGCCATTGCATCGATGGCACCGCCAGCTACTTTGCTAATTTTCTTCAACTTGAATTTGGTGGGTATAAGTAGAGTGAATTCTTTGGGGTTTAGGGTTGCCAGCTCCAATGGGTTGCTTTCCATGCACAATGAGTTTTCAAGGAAGAGGTTTTGCATTCAATTCTCATCAAGGACTTAGGAAAAAGAGAAGGAATGGATTGTGAATGAGAATCCGTCATTTTTTATTTCCATAGGTGAATTCTTCATTAGCATCGCTTCCCTATAGTTGTAAGGCAAAAAATCTGAGTAGAGGAATGCGATTCTCTCTATGAGGGGATTGGAAGATGTGGTGAAGAAATCAGGGTTTTGTAGTTTTGTTAAAACAGATGAAAATGAGGATGAAGAAATAGCGTCAGTTATGAAGGATGAAATTGATCTGTCAGCGTTGTGGGAGCAAAGGAAGAAGGATGTGGAGGTGAAGAGAGAAAGACGTGTGATTACCAGCCTTAGTTTTAGCTTCTCTACCATCGATTTATTATTTCCTTATCATCTGGGCATCACAGAGTTTCTCATGGAGAAGGGATATATTACAAAGAACACACCATTGGCGAGTTCATTGGCTAGTGCAATTGTTTGTGTTGTGATTGCATTTGGAGCTAGCATGCAAGATGCCTTGAAGGAAACCAAGGAGATAGCAGATTATTGTCGCCACAATAGGATTGGTTTATGTATAGGGGTTTTATTTAAATTCAAAACAATGAAGGATGATTTTGGTTCACCTCGCAGCAAGCATTAGGAATCCTTTTAGAAGGTCTCAGATATTTTGTCCTCTATGAAAGCAATCAACATCTCCAACACAATGAGGACAGTTTTATTGCTCATATAAGTTCCATAAATTTTGATTGCGATTGATATCTAGAAAAATAAAAGCAACATTATTGGGAATACACCCTCTATGGAAAAATATAATAGGGAGCACACAACTAATTTGATGATGGATTCGAGGCTAGAACTATCAGATCTCACAGTCACTACATACCTCAACATGTAGAGAGAACTTTGGATACTTCATATATTGTTGACGATAGTCATTTGAATCTATTGGATTGGAGTGACAACAATACTTTATCAGCAACACTTGGCAATGCAATGTACTTATTGGATGCAAACAATAGTACTTCTTTTGAGCTATTGACAATAGATGATGATGTTGGTCCAATAAGTAGTGTTAATTGGGAATTCGATGGAAAACATATTGTCATTGGATTGACTAGTTCCATTGTACAGATACGGGACTCTACATCTAATCGATAGTTGAGATCCTTGAAAGGTCATCATGGTTGTGTAGGCTTACTTTCTTGGAATAATGCTATTCTTGAAAATGGTGGTAGAGACAATTCAATAACTATCCATGATGTGCATTAAGACATATAGAGGCCATGAGTAGGAAGTTTTTGGATTGAAATAATTCTTATCTGGTCAGCAACTTGCAAGTGGAGGCAATGACAACCTGCTTTATATCTAGGACAAGAGCATGTCATCCTATAGTGATTTTGATGCAGTTAGAGCCTTGGCATGGTGCTCTTTCTAGCATAATCTTTTTTATAATCTAGTGGTTGTATTGTAGGCTAATCCATTAAGTTCTGGAATAGTCTTATTGGAGTTGATGTTAAAGGAGATGGAGCATAAATTGAGTGAAGACGAAAGAAAGATATATCAGAATCAACAAAGATAAGTTCTATTATTCCTTTAATTGTTCTATCTAAAAATATTTTCTCTACAACTACATGGTTCATTTGTATTAGGGGTAGTTTGATTTTATGAACTATTATTAATCTCTTTAAAATGCAGGATGGTGGATTATTTGAAGATATATTGAATACCTCATTATTTGAGGTAACAATTCTTAGAGATTAGTCAGTGAGGAGTAGGAGGCTCCAATGGATATAGATTCATCTCTCGATTACACTCTTTCCATTCATTGGGAGTCAAATTCTAGGCATGAGTTGAGATCATGTCCAAGAAGAGGATTTAAGGTTCTAAGATCAGTCAATGGAGGGGAGTTCACTTCCAAAAGATTTTTTTGCAATGTTTGTATTGAGGTACGAATCAAGAGGGAGTTCTATGTTTAGCAAAATGGAGTCTAATGTCTTGAGGAGCTAGAGTGACTCACTGAGAAGAAGTGAAGGTGTCAGCTAAGTGGGTTGCAGTGTTGCAAGGCCAGGTGCTAAGTCCTTGGAAGACCTCTTTAGCTATAGAGAAAGAAATTGCACAAGGTAGTCAACCTTATTTTGACATTGGTAGCATTGCAAACCTATTCAGAATAGGGTAATCTAGGATGAGGTCGAGGATAGTCCTAGACTCTCAGAAGTTAGTAGTGTCAGAGGTGTGCATTGGAAACTGTTCCTCTAAGAAAATCATTGCAGTAAATCTTGGACAAGGAGGTTAGTAGGTTGATGTGGGTACTTGGAGCTCTAAAAGGAGTCACAACATCATTATGATTTGTTGTAGTGTATATTTCTCTAAGATGGAGAAATATGAGGTGAAAGCCCTTGTAATGTATATTTCTCTGAGATGGAGAAATATGAGGTGAAAGCCCTTATAGTGTATATTTCTCTGAGATGGAGAAATATGAGGTGAAAGCCCTTGTAGTGTATATTTCTATGTGACAAAGAAATATGAGGTGAAAGCCCTTGTAGTGTATATTTCTCTTAGATGGAGAAATATGAGGTGAAAGCCCTTGTAGTGTATATTTTTCTTAGATGGAGAAATATGAGGTGAAAGCCCTTGTAGTGTATATTTCTCTGAGATTGAGAAATATGAGGTGAAATCCCTTGTAGTGTATATTTCTTTGAGACTAAGAAATATGAGGTGAAAGCCCTTGTACAAGATCACATCTTTGAGACTGAGTAGTGTTTTCTACAATTGGGTATAGCCATTGTGGACATCATGTGGAGAGACTCCATCACGAGAATATCTAAGAATACCTCCCTAGCTAAGAGTGAGTGTTGATGTTTATAGCTTTGGGAGGTATTATCCCAGTTGGCCAGAAGTCCAGACCTATTAATCATAAACATTTATTCAAGTGTTGGGTCAACTCAAGTAGAGTACGTCACCTATTTTTGTATATATAGGAGAGAGACTCTCCTCATTTAGTGTGCAATTCAATTCATTCTAATGAGTTCAAGAGGAAGATTTGTAGCCTAAGAAAGGAGATTTATATTCTGCTCAGAATTTTGCACTACCTAGAGTGCTGGTTCATGTTATTGTATTTTTCCATTTTTGGCTTAATTATAAAGTGCTATTTTTGCACTGTTGTATCTAATTCTTTAATAGTAAAAGTGTTGTTGGGTTTTTCTCCCTTGAGTAGGAGGGTAAACTTATGTGTTCCCTACTCTAAGTTTGTTACTTGCTTAATGTTCATTTTTGATCTAAACAACAACATGATGAATGGCATTTCAAATGTTGGCACAAGGATATATTGTAAAGAATGAGTAAACATAGGTTATGGAAAAGAAACTAGAAGAAAAGTTGCTAGGATATTGTTTTGTGGATCACTTTATGGTTTACAGTGTACAGAAAACAAGGGTTTTATTAGCATTTTGGAGTTTTTTTCATTTAATGCTAATTAGGGAAAACTGATAGTGTATAAAGTAAAATTCATAAGTTTTTAATCATTTGTGCACTTGAAGAGTTTGAAAAATGACTAGGAGCAATCCTGAAGAAATCTAGAAGTGATTTAAAAAGCAATTCTGAGGTAATTTGAAGGAACTATTACAAATAATTAGGATTTACTTCTTAGTTTATGAAGGGGAAGAAGAGAAAAGGAAGAAGTTTCAATTGAACAATAATGAATTCAAGAAAGATAAGCACAACAATGAACAAAGGATTGAGTGGCAATATTCCATTGAAGCGAAAGAGTGTTGAATTGATAAAATTCAATCATAGGAAGATGAAGGAAATGAAACTAGGGCTGAAGACAAATGAACTTCAGAGCATAAAAACCCTAGGCATGAATTTGAGGGGAGAATTTACTTGGTTTGTAGATAAAGAATCCATCTTGTTTTTGTTAAGCCGATTTAAGAAGGACAACATTATGTTGAAAAAATTCTATCTAATCACGAAGGAAGCAATCGAAGCAATTACTAGTTTATGCAGTATTGGGGACCTCCCTCAGAAGAAAACCATGAAATATAGAGATGTGGAGGAACTTACTAGTATTGACAAAGACCCTTGAGCTCTATTGATAAATACTATTGCAGATTCTACTATAAGGTATGTTGCGTACTATTACCCCTATTTTCAGCAATTAAAAAATTAAAATCTCCCCTATCCAAGTGACAGTTAAACCCATGTTGCTTATGCAAAATTGTTTTCTTGATGCCTTCAACCAAGGTTGAGTATGTGCAATGTGTTCCAATGAGGTATTTTTTAAGAACACCGCTATTGTGGCGACTACTACTTATGATTGAAACCATTTGAAAGAGAATCTTGCACTCTAACACTGTACATCGTGATAGACAAACAATTATAATTGTCAAGGCATCATGTTGGCATATCAAGTTTTAGCTTGAATTTAATAATTACTTGGGATATATTGGTTATCTACATCAATTTCACACCCTTGTGCCTGACTGATTCAATTCACGCTAAAGAAAGTAGCGCAAGTACTTAATCACACATGGTGGATTTTGGAAGAAAGAGTGAGCTTTTGATCACTTGTCATCTAAGAGGCTATCAAGCCAATTTTGGAAATTGAAACCTGATAAGATCATTTTATGTGAGAAGCATTTGTGAAGAAAGCATGTTCGTGTGATTTTTTAGTTCGCAACTAAGTAATTGGTGTCCAACATCAATGAAAAGAATGTTTAAAAGTTTCAAGTGGAGATTTTGCATGGTTTACAAACCTTGGGCAGTAATTTTACAAGTTTGTGAAACTACCCAAAATGTCGCCTGCTTGGTTAGAGCCAACTACCAAATGACTGTCGAGCTTAAAATTTGAAGAGGAAAGTCAATGTTCCATGGGTGGGAGGTTATGAGAAATATTGAAAATACCGCCATAACACAACCGGTGATGTTCAGTCACTTAGAACTTTGGATACTCTCTCACAAGTTATCAATGATCAATAAGGATTAATATATTAAGCAGTAGTTTCTCTTGAGATCAAGCAAAATATTGTTGATGGTGCACTCGTTGCAAGTGCTTCTTGGTCCACACTTGCAAATATAGTGGAAATGCAGGTGATAGAATGAGCTATTTCAAGTCTTCAGGTTTCTTCATTTATAAATCTGTTATAAGTATGGCAATGAGAATATGGGAATCTTATTGGTGTAGTGCTGAGTTTGCACTCCAAACTCTTTGCCAATTATCAAAGAAAGTCATGAAATGAAGAAATAGGTATAATCATAGTAAAGACCAAGTATTCAAGATTATGATGAAGAAGGCTTGATTCTTTACATAAGAATGGTGTATTATGTAGAGGAATCCCTACATTGCACATCCAGCTCTTCTCCTTATTTACCAATGAATGTGGGTGACACCTAAGAAGCCAAGATTTCTACAAATCATGAGGATTAGATCTTTTGTCTCTGGAAAAAGATATATACATCAAAGATCAGGAAGAAATTGGTATGGATCTAACACTATTATTATCTTGTGAAAGGCTGGAAGATCACCATCATAATGAATAAGAAAAGCTTGTTGCAAGATTTACAAGCTAAAGAGAATAGAATAATTTCAAGGTTCAAGGATCACTATAAGAAGTATCCATTTAATAAATGTTTACGACACATGAAAATTTAGCAAGAGTTTCTACCGTACGATTAGATATCATAGCCAGAAGAAGAGGATTGCCTCTTGTGGGAAATAATTCTGCTTATTCACAGTCTACTTTTGCACTTCATAATCTTCCTTTCTAGATTCAAAATGTACAAAGAAAAAGTCAGGATGGAATTGTGAGAGGTGAGATTGGCAATGAGAATGGTGGTTCTCCACAAGTTTATTGTGAGAAATACCTATGAATTTCTTTGATAAAAGGATATGAAAGAGAAGATCTAGTAATATTTCCAAGTGTATACAGAGATAGAAATCTTTTTGTTTCTCTTTTAACTCTAGGAAAGGATCCTATGCATAATCTCTGCAATAATTTTATGTCTTTACCACATAATGGGCCAATAATAACAAGTGCTTCAACAACTCTTGCAAGGGACAAGGCATTCCAAAGAAATACTATAATTAGTGAAGCAAATCAAAAGTTGTCTATAAGAGATTATTCAAAAATATTTCCCCTAGCACATCAAGAGAAACTAATTTTTGTTTATGGATTAATTCTGGGGAAGGACGTCACTACTGGGGATTACTAGAGATTGAGGTTTAATAAATGGAAGGCTAGCAGTGAATGCTATGCTGAGTTTTGCTTGAGATGATCTCATATCCACTACATTCCAGTACTATCCCAAGCAGAGTGAGCTCTATGCAGGATATGGATGATGGTACAATCTATGAAGTTGTGCTATCATTCTAATTTGCACCATGGTGGAGTTGACAAGCATTTTAGGGGCATCATTAAGCATTACTCCACAAGTAGCTAAGAAGATTGAGTAGGCTGAATTGGTGAATTCAAGGATAAGTCATAGGCTTTAACAGAGCATCTACAATGTGCTTCACTTGCTCCTAGTCTTTATGTTGGGATTCTGATAATACTTCCAAGAGAACACTAGATTCAAAAGATGCACAATGGGAATCACTTTGTGTTGGAAATATCTGGATGATAAAGTCATGGGATCAAATTGGAAAAGAAATTGTAAATACTCTAGCTCAACTAGAAGCATGGTTGAATTATCTTCATGAAACTTTGTATAATGATAACCATAGGCCGAGATACATGGTAATCGAAAGGTCTAAGTGATATTTATGGGAAAGGAACATCTGAAAAAAGGTAGTATGTATTGCACAAATGTTTCCAGATAATTCCCAAATGCTCTTGACCCGTAACCACGTGGCCTTTCTATAGTAATTTCATTGGGCCTTTGATTAAGCAGTTATAAAGGTTCTAAAGGATATGAATCTCTTAGTAACTTAATAGAAAGAGACAGTTATAAGAAGATCGCGCCATGGATTAAAAGGCAATTGAAGGCCACTGATTATTAAGAGTTAGAAATATCTAATCGAAGAGGAAGTTGCCTATGTGAAGAGGGGAAAAATTAGGGAATAGTGTGTACATGGTGGAATTTATTCAAATTATTTCTCCCGCCAGTAATTTCTTTTATCTTTGGCCAAGTGATTTAGATATTTACCTTCTTGTCCTCTTATGCAATAAAAATGAGAATGACAAGTTGTAATTAAATGACTGAATTTTTCTATGGAAGGATTTGAAGGGCCATTCAATGTAAGGAAGATATTAATTCTTTGAAAGGAAAATCAAATTCAAGAAAATTGCTATGGAAATCAAAAAGGCTGATTAGGGAGATTATAAATATGTTTTTTGTATTCATTCAGGGGATCTTTTTTGGGCTATGAAATGAAAGCCTCTTTGAAGGTTGGGAATTATAGTAATTGATTTATGTTTTCATATGGGGAAAGATATCATTTTCTGAATTTAATCTTTGTATAGGGAGTTGGAGTCTTGGAGGTCTATTTTATGTTTTGGAATAAAGGAGATATTTCTAATCTTTTTGTTCAATTGTCTTCTTTTAAATTGTTGATTTCCTTTGTGAATCTACAATTTTCATTCATATTTTCTCTATTACATCAGATTATGATTTTTTTCATTGGAGGATTTGTGAGTCTTGTTTTGTTCATATGTTTTCTTGGAATCATATTCTTTCCTCCTCTTTATCATTTACAGTTTTGAGTGAATGATCTTTGTGTCATTTACTTTGATTTTTTTCACTCTTGCATTTGTGTCATTTTTATGTGTAGATGTTTGTTTACCTTTACCACTTTTTGGTTAAAAGCACACCTTAGTTTTATTTTTAGTCTTTCTAATTACTTGAAGATCATAAGAGGGAGTTGTACCTACAAAACTCAGAGGATGATCGCTAATCCAATACTGATCTTCAAAGTTGTGGGTAATGGAATTGTCTTTATTGTTGGGCATTTTTGAGTCATTTATCTAATTATTTAAAGAGGAAAATCTGTTTATGAACATATTTTTGGTGACTCCACTGGGGAATCGAATCAAATGATTGGGGGTCTATTTCCTCAGTTTTTTAATGATATCTCCAGGTACAGGGAGATTGGTGAATTTGTTTTAAATTCAAAGACATTATGATTAAAAATCAAAAAAAATGAAGAAATGGGAGAAGACCCGTGCCTACTATTGAATAAATTCTTGCAATGGATGACAAAGTGCTTCATGACTTTTGGGATCACTGTAAAGAATGCATTAGTGAAGTTGTAAGAACTAGGTTAAGTCTAGAAGATGACTACAAGTCAGAGCTCTTGTTGATGACTCTTCATGCTATATTTTACAAATTCAAAGAACTCGAAGAAGGATTGAGTTCACTGCAAGCAATCACACGAAAGGTCACGCGACTTAAAGAGGAATTGCAAGTTGATGATGATGATACTCCAGGTGCTTCTGATTCTTTTTGTTCTTATAATTTTTCAATCTTGGATTAAGAAGATGTTAAAGGAATGAATATTAAGCCTCATGAAGATTTAGCATCATTGAAAGAAGATAGTCATAACCAAGGGAATGTTGGAAAATTTGCAAGTCCTACAATAAATTAAAATAATAATGATTTGTTGAGGCTCTCTTCTTCATCAGAATTATAAAATTTCAGTTTTAAAATTTTTGAAAATAATCTTGCTTCTAAAAAGTGTGAAGATGATAATTTTCAAATTGTCACATAGTCAGAGTATGCAACTTTTGAGTTTGGTGAAGAAGATGGTAAAAACGGTTTGTTACAACTAGAGGTTAGTAGTGAATATATTTTTGAATCATTTTATTTTGAAGAAGAAAATACACCAATTGAAAATGATTCAATGAATGGAGTTTGTGTTGGAATTCAAAACAATGTATTTTCTGTTGGTGACATTTCAAAATCTGAGTTTGTAAAAGAGGAAGAATTTTTTAATGAAAAATAAAACAATGGTCAAGCTGATGAACTATTACAGCCTCAAGAATTATCTATCAAAAGTTTCAGATGGTGATTCCCTTTATGAAGAAGAAATTATATTTCAATTTTTGTCATGTGTTGAAGGAGAAGAGTCACTCATTGTAACTTCAGGTATTGACCTTGCCACTTCTTCATTTGTGGATAGGGAGTTTTCAAATTTGGTTGCAATAAAGAATGAAATCTCTTTGGTAAAAAATGATCCTATGTTAGTCAAAGCTATTGTTTGTCCTAAGGTGCATATGGATATCAAGGATTTTATTAGATATGATGACTCTAGTAATGAAAATATTGGGAGTAATGTAGCCTTAATTTTTGAAAGCCTTGATTATTTTTTCTTGAAATAAAAAAATGAAACATCTCTTTGCAATATATTACTTAGTTGTGAGAGCACAAATTCAGAACTTGTGATCATCTATGATCATGAAGAAGAAGAAATCAACAGTTTACTTAAATTGTCTTAGGAAAACAAAATCAGCATTATACAAGGGGAACATCTCGAAGTTCAGGAAGATTCAAAAATTTATGATGAAAATTGGTTATTTGGTATGCATCTTTTTAAATGCTTCCATTTCATGAATTACCAACTTGCATTCATATGGTTGGGTTTACAAACATCACAGGAGTTCACGCCTCTATTTTGCACTAACATATATTTATCCCAACCAGTTAATGGCTTTGCATAGTCCCATGGGGAAACAAGTTGGAGTTTTGCACCTAGTCTCAGTGCATAGGTGTCTTAGGTTGCATTTTCCTTTCCGTTGTGTGGGTTGGTTCTAGTTTTGGCTTGTATTTTTTTTCCCTCTTCCTTGACTCTACTGCCCAATGGACTTAGCGCTAATCTAAACAAGAGATGTTGGATTTCTCTACATTTCCATAGAAAATGCATTCCCCAGACAGAGCCATTGTTACCCCTATTTTCGGCCATTAAAAATTTAAAATCTCCCCTATCCAAGTGCTAGTTAAACACATGTTGCTTATGAATAATTTTTTTCTCGGTGCCTGCTACCAAGGTTGAGTATGTGCAATGTGTTCCAACGAGGCATTTTAAAGAAAAAGTTGCTATTGTGGTGACTACTGCTTATGATTGAAACCATTTGAAAGATAAGCTTGCACTCTAACAATGTGCATCGTGATAGATATCCAATAATAATTGTCAAGGCATCATGTCGGCATATCAAGTTTCGGCTTGAATATGATAATTAATCGAGATATATTGGTTATCTACATCAATGTCATTCCCTTGTGCAGATAGTGATTCAATTCACATTGAAGAAAGTAGCTCAAGTACTTAATAGAGCATGGTGGATTTTGGAAGAAAGAATGAGCTTTCGATCACTTGTCATCTAAGAGGCTATCAAGCCAATTTTGGAAATTGAAACCCAATAAGATCATTTTATGTGAGAAGAATTTGTGAAGAAAGCATGTTCGTGTGATGGTTAAGTTCACAACTAAGTAACTGGTGTCCAACATAAATGAAAATAATGTTTAAAAGTTTTAGCCAGAGATTTTGCATGGTTCGCAAACCTTGGACGGTTATTTTACAAGTTTGTTAAACTACCCAAAATGCTGCCCACTTGGTTAGAACCAACTACCAAATGACCACCAAGCTTAAAATTTGAAGAGGAAAGTGAATCTTCCATGGGCGGGAGGTTATGAGAAATATTTAAAATGCTACCATAAGACAACCGGTGATGTTCAGTCGCTTACAACTCTAGATACTCTCTAAAAAGTTATCGATTATCAATAAGGATGAATATATTAAGTGGTAGTTTATCCTGAGATCAAGCAAAATATTGTTGATGGTGCACCCGTTGCAATGGCTTCTTGGTCCATACTTGCAAATGGAGTGGAAACACAGGTGAAGGAATGAGCTATTTCAGGTCTTCAGGTTTCTTCATTGATAAATATATTATAAGTATGGCAATGAGAATATGGGAAGCTTATTGATGTAGTGTTGAGTTTGCACTCCAAACCTTAAAATTCGGTTATAAAACTCTTTGCCAATTATCAAAGACAGTCATGAAATGAAGAAACGGGTATAATCAGAGTAAAGACCAAGTATTCAGGATTATGAAGAAGAAGGCATGATTATTTACATAAGAATGGAGCATTATGTTGAAGAATCCATACATTGCACATCCAGCTCTTCTCCTTCTTTGGCAGTGATTATGAGTGACACCTACAAAGACAAGATTTCTACCGATCTTGAAGAGTAGACCTTTTTTCTCATGAAAAAGAGATATACATGAAAGATTAGGAAGAAATTGATACAAATCCAACACTATTATTATCTTGTGAAAGGCTAGAAGATCTCCATGATAATGAATAAGAGAAGCCTATTGCATGATTTACAAGCTCAAGAGAATAGAATAATTTCAAGGTTCAAGGATGACTATAAGAAGTCTCCATTTACTAAATGTTTACAACACATGAAAATTTAGAAAGAGAATCTACTGTACGAGTAGATATCATAGATAGAAGAAAAGGATTGCCTCTTGTGGGAAATAATTTTTCTTATTCACAGTCTACTTTTGCACTTCATAATCTTCCTTTCCAGAGTCAAAATGTACAAAGAAAAAGTTAGGATGAAATTCTGAGAGTTGATATTGGTGATGAGAATGGAATTTCTCCCCAAGTCTACTGTGAGACAAACCTATGAATTTCTTCCATAAAAGGATATGAAGGAGAAGATCCAATAATCTTTCCAATTGTATATAGAGATAGAAATATTTTTGTTTCTCTTTTAACACCAAGAAAGGATCTTATGCATAATGTCTATAATAATTTTATGAATTTTCCACATAATGGGCCAATAATAATAAGTGCTTCAACAACTCTTGCAAGGGATGAGGCATGCCAAATCAATACTGTAATTAGTGAATCAAATCCAAAGTTTTATGTAAGAGATTATTCAGAAATATCTCCCTTAGTGCATCAAGAGAAACTGATATTTGTTTATGGATTAATTCCGAGGAAGGATGTCACTACTGGGGATTACTAGAGACTGAGGATTAATAAATGGAAGGCTAGCAATGATTACTATGATAATTTTTTCTAGGAATGATCTCATATCCACCGCATGTCAGTACTATCCAAAGTAGAGTGATCTCTATGCAGGATATCGAGGGTGGTACAGTCTATGAAATCGCCCTATCATTCTAATTTGCACCATGGTGGAGTTGACAATAATTTGAGGGGCATCGTTAAGTATTAATCCACAAGTAGTTGAGAAGATTGAGCAGGCCAAATTGATGAATTCAACGATAAGTCACAAGCTTTAATAGAGCATCTCAATTTGCTTCACTTTCACCTGGTCTTTACATTGGGATTCTGATAGTACTTCCAAGAGAACACTAGATTCAAAAGATACACAATGGGCATCACTATGTGTCTGAAAGATCTGGATGATCAAGTCATGGGATCCACTTGGAAAAGCAACTGTAAATATCTAGCTCAACTGGAAGCATAGTTGAATTATCTTTATGAAACTTTGTATAATGATAACCAGAGGCTGAGATACATGGTAACCAAAAGGTCTAAGTGATATTCATGGGAAAGGCACATCTAGAAAAAGGTAGTATATATTGCACAAATGTTTCCAGATAATTCCCATTTTTGCTGAGTTGTAACCATGTGGCCTTTCTATAGTAATTTAATTGGGCCTTTGATTAAGTAGTTATAAAGGCTCTAAAGGAGATTAATCTCTTAGTAGCTTAATAGAAAGAGACGGTTACAAGAAGATCGCGCCATGGATTAAAAAGCAATTGAAAGGCCACCAATTATTAAGAGTTAGAATTATCTAATCCAAGAGGTAGTTACCTATGTGAAGAGGGGAAAAATCAGGGAAAAGTGTGTATGTGGTGGAATTTATTCCAATTATTTCTCCCGCCAGCTATTTCTTTTATCTTTGGCCAAGTCATTTAAATTTGTACCTTCTTGTCCTCTTATGCAATAGAAATGAGAATGACAAGTTATAATTAAAAGATTGAATATTTCTATGGAAGGATTTGAAGAGCCATTCGATAGAAGGAGGATACTAATTCTTTGAAAGGAAAATCAAATTAAAGAAATTTGCTATGGAAATCGAAAAATCTGATTAGGGAGATTATAAATATGTTTTTTGTATTCATTCGGGGGATCTTTTTTGGGCTGTGAAATGGTAGCTTCTTTGAAGGCTAGGAATTATAGTAATTGATTTATGTTTTCATCTAGGGAAAGATATCATTTTCTAAATTTAATCTTTGTACAAGGAGTTGGAGTCTTGGAGCTCTATTTTATGTTCTAGAATAAAGGAGACATTTCTAATCTTTGTGTTCAACTGTTTTCTTTTAAATTATTGATTTCCTTTGTGAATCTACAGTTTTCATTTATATTTTCTCTATCACATCAGATTAAGATGTGTTCATTATAGGATTTGTGAGTCTTTTTTTTCATATGTTTTTTGGGAATCATCTTCTTTCCTCCTCTTTATCATTTACATGTTTGAGTGAATGATCTTTGTGTCATTTACTTTGATCTTTTTCACTCTCGCATTTGTGTCAATTTTATGCATAGATATTTGATTACCTTTACTGCTTTCTGGTTAAAAGCACACCTTAGTTTTATTTTTAGTCTTTCTAATTCCTTGAAGATCATAAGAGGGAGCTATACCTCCAAAATTCAAAGTATGATCGCTAATACAATAGCGATCTCTGGAGATGTGGGTAACAGATTTGTCTCTATTGTTGGGCATTTTTGAATCATTTATCTGATTATTTAATGAGGATAATCTGTTGACCAACACATATGACATTTCTAATAAAATCTATTTCATAAATCATGAATGTTCAACTTCGGCTATTATTGTATATCTTACACCCATGATGGTTAAGGAAAACAAGTAGTTTGATTTGTGTAGACTATTACTAGTTTGATTTGTGTAGACTATTACATGAATGTCCTCTATTGAGGGATATCCTTTTTGGTTTGGGTCTTTGCTCATATGCTTGATATTTTACTTTCTAAGCTCACTACCGGGAAGAGAGAATGTTGAGTAGGAATTTGGTATTCCTGTCGGAAAATAAGTTTACAAGTATTTGGAATCAATGGAGGAAATTGTAAGTGTTTGAAAAAGCTATTTTGCATCCTTGAAGATGAATTTTTTCTCTTATACATAAGTACCTACTCAGTTTGTAGTGGGCTCCTCCTCTGGTAGGAAAGAATTGGAAGTTTTCATTGGTGAATCCTCTTCGGAATCTAAAAGGAAAAAAATATCTCAAAAGATGTTATATTTATCTTGGAGGAAGAGAAGAATGAAGAAGAATTTATGTATGGATCTAAAGTTCCTTTGATCCATAGGATATATAGATGATGTTAGATAAAGGTGATATGAAGAAGGTTGGTGTAATGTGGAGTACGTACTCTCTGATTGAAATACTTAATATTGATGATGTACAGGTTGATTATTTGCTCAATAGGGGTATTTCAGTTTCAGATATATCCAACTCTTTACCGGATGATCTAGTAGAGGTTATTGAAGAAAGAACACTGTTGGAAGGACCCGAAGGTCATAAATTTGAAGCTATGATTGAGAGAAGATGTGCCAAAGCCAAACAAGTGTTATCTAAACATATTAATGAGATAAGAGAATGCATCAAAGAAGCTTCTGAAATCTGCAGGTATAGTCTCTTGTGGCCAATAGTTGTTAACAATTTTAGAAGCAAAATTGAAGCCATTGAATCTGAGATGAATTGTATTGGAAAGAGATTTGATTTCTTCAAAGACAAGAATGGAAAATAGAAAATAAGAGTTGGTGAATTACAATTGGAATTTCTCATTGCTCAGAGGCAAAGAGAAAGCCTGTTAGAACCTTCTGGATAGTCAAAGAAATTGTTGAGTTCCAATTGGATTATCTCTCCAAAATACTCTCTGATGCAAAAGATTGTGAACGAAAATGTCTATCTTCGTACTAAGAATCCTATTTTACGTAGTTATATAGATGGTATGAGTGAAAGGATGAATTCAGCTATATTTTCTTGGAAAAGGATTCTTTTGATCATAAGAGACAAGTACAGGAAAATATTTCATGTAAAATGTGTCATTTTCACTCGAATGTTTGAAATGGGGAGTTGGAATTCCTTTGTATATACAATATTACCATGTACATATGTGCACATCCTATTTTTGGTCGCCCTTTTCCGTTGATGTCAAAGGGGGAGAAAGTTATGTGAAGAATACTGATGATAGGGGAGAGAATATTGTGGCGCATGTTGCCATCAATGACAAAGGGGGAGATTTTTGGTAGAATGAAGAAGAATGGATAACTATATAGTTTTTCTGTTGACATTGATGTCACCATGTCATATGAGTTACAACTGCAAGACTAAGTCATTGTTTGATCTGGTATTTTGGTTTGGTATCTAAACTGGTATACAGTTTACATTCGCTGGTATTTTGGTCTTCAATCCTCCACGGTTGATAGTTGTTGCTTGCAATTTTGGGAATTAGTTGATGGATAGTGAAAGCATGCATGTTCATAATTTCTCATGCTCAGGTGTTCGTATGGTGTATTAGCATTATTTATGTTGATTTCTTTTTGCTATGAGGCCTATCTATGGCCAAACTCATGGATAATTGGTGGTATGGTGAATTAATTTTTTTTTTCGAATACATGTGTGACCTATCTTAGGTCCATGCCAACATGATGTAGCATGATGAGCATTTGAATTGTTTTTGGAAGTTTTTGTGAATGCTTGAAGCCTAAAGTTGATATTGAACAAGGATTGCATCTAAATAGGTTGACCTAATTAATGCTTGTGAATAGGTTAGATATATATGTCAAATAGTTTTGAAGATTTTATATATGTATGTGTGACGAGAGCGACTAATGACATTGATGTGAATGTGAAGAAGTATGAAAATCATGAAATGTGCTAAGTTAGTCTATTGAACATCACTGGAACCATATCGGCACTTGTTAGGTGCACTCTCATCAGTTCATTTCGGTTGTGAAGCTAATTTGTTTTGTAATACTTTTTGTAGGTAGTGAGCCTCCTTGTGTAAGTAGTGAGCTATTGTATCCAGACAATGAGTCCTCTTCTGGGTAGTGAGCCTTATATATTTAGTTTTTCTACTACTTTATATTGTGAGTTAACCCTCACTGTGGTTTTTCCCTTATTGGGTTTTCCACGTAAAATCTAGTGTTCATTGTGTTGACTTTGATTTCTATTATATGCATTTCATGTTCATACTTAATAATAGAATAGTGTGGTTGTGAAGTTGATAAGTGTTTGAAGTTTTGAATTTGAATTTGATGACAACTAATTCACCCCCCCCTCTCAGTTGTCCTACACCTTTTAACAAGATGTGGGAAAAGTAGGTCATGTCCTAGATTGAGATGGGACTCCTTGAACGGTTATTTTGCCATGTCATGTGGTGACTCCACTTTCTGTACGAGTTCCTTTAATGGTGACAATAGTGATAATTCTATCATAGGAGGCAACTATATTGGAATAGGTATGTTGCACATTGGTGTAATCCTTAGCTTTTCCATTGTTGTTTTCTTTGTTATGATCCATCATAGTGTTCTTTTATATCTTGAGATCATGATTCCCAACTAGTACCTCAACAAATATGGTATCATTTTCTATGAGATCTTGGATGATGTTCTTAAGTTTCATGTAGTTTGTTGTTTTATGTCCTTTGATTTTTTGAAAGTCACAAAGATCACGCTTGTTGTACTAGGATGGCTTCTCTTGTGGTTCTTGGTAGTTTTAAAAGTTAGGAAGTGTTATTAGATTTGACTCTACCAATTTCTTCATGATCATCTCAATGCGTTCTGATAATTGTGTGTACTTGACTTTAGGATAGTTGTTCCTATTACCGGTTTTCCTTTGTTGCATGTTAGTGTTACTGATCTGATTGTTCTGAGGTGGTTTTTTTTGTTGCACAATTAGTTGGATTAACTAGTTGAAGGACAGTTGTCTTTGTAAGCCTGAGTATTCCCTTGGTAAGATTAGGGCTCTTTCAATGTTAATGGCTCTAGGGACAAGTTTGTCGTGTGATGTGATGCATTGCATTTTCAAATGGAATGATAGATTTGTATCGAGATTAGATATGATGATTCCCACTTGTTGTTCGTTAGGAAGAGGCCACTCACTTTTACTAGCTCTTTGTATCCATTGTTGGAAGAAATTAGGGAAGGTTTCTCCTTGATTTTGTTTAAGAGTGTATAATTATTCTAGACTGACATCCATGTCCAGATTGAAAGAGTAATGATCAATGAATTTATTAGTGATTTCTTGAAAAGTTTTGATACTAGGAGGTAAATGAGAAAACCAATCCATAGCATGACTTGTTAAACTTTGAGGGAAGGGGAAAATTAGTTAGGAGTTTATGTAAGCCACTTCCATGCTCATGACATTAAACTCTTTGATATCGTCCACTAGACTTCCTCTCCCTTTATATTTGTCAAATTTGGGCTTTTCAAAACTAGGAGGGAATGGTATCATTGCTATGTTTTGATCAAATGGGTAAGGACACAAGTTCTGTGTATGAGGTTTATTTGTCTTTCCCATGAAAAGGTCCTACATTTCTTGTGAGATTGATTTCAATTGTGATGCTATATGATCTTGTGGGTTGGGTGTAGAAATATATGGTGGGATGGCATAAGAGTTATATGGGGTGTATGATGGTGTGAGATTCTATGAAAGTCATGGATATGTTCTAGATGCATTTGGATTGATGATGTTTGAATGAGGATAATAGGAACTTTGTTGCTATTTTTGGGTGTACTGTTGAGCTAGTAGGGCTTGCCATCGAGCTTGTTGTTGTTGTTGTTGTTCCACTAGGGATTGTTGTTGGGTATGTTGTTGTTGTTCTAATAAAGTTGTTTGTTGTGCTTAATGTTGTTATTGCATGGATTGTTATGCTACTAATGTTGTTAGGTGTTCTTTTTGTTGTTGTTGTGCTTGATGTTGTTGTTTTTGCTAAGGCTTCTTGTTGTGTTAGAGCTGCTTGCTATTGTTGTTATTGTTGTTGTTGTTGTTGTGCTAGGGATGCTTGTTGTGCTAGAGTTGCTTGTTATTGTTTCTATTGTTGGACGACTTGTTGATAGGCTTGTTGTAAATCTAAGGCATGTGCTTGCAATGTGGGATTAGGAGGTTGTTGAGACATCTTTGAAGGATTATGGATATTGATTCTTTGAGTGGGTAGTGGATTGCTAGTGAAAGGTGCAGGGTTCCCTTGCTTCAACATTCCTTGTAGTATGGTAGAATGAGGTGTAGGAATGTATGTTTGAGGTCCCGATTGATTTAAAATAGTAAAGGGGGTTGTGGGAAAAGATGATGTCATTACATTTTGAAATGGAAATGGAGCACTAGGACCTTGAGTCCATTGATTGAAAAGATTCCCCTGTCCTATGTTTTGAGGATTGTTTTGTGCAAGAGATGTAAACAAGAGATTTGTGATCAAGGTACTTCCAGGATTGATTGAACTTGTAACCAAGGGATTTTTCTAAGGTTGATTAATGGTGAATGATATGGAAATGGTAGATGGGATGGATTAACCCATCAGAGGGTTGGATAAAGATGTCCCTATTTGTGTTGAGGGTTGGTTCTATGATATAGTATTGGCATGCCCTTGTGTGTTGTTTTGAGATACTTGGTCTATATCACTTTGTGCTATGGTAGTCACACTTTTGGTACTCATAGGTGTGGATGAAGAAGGGTGTCCCTAAAAGTTTGAAGTGGTGATGGAATAATAAAGTTCAATCGGTGTGTGTTTTTGTTTTGGAGCTTGGGGAATAGGAGGAGCACCAAAAGTAGGTGTCCAAGCAATGGTGGGAAGTGGAGGATTAGTGTCAAGAGTACCCACAAGTGTACTACTTTCAAATGGTGAGGTGTGACCAAAATCTTTATCAAGGCTAGTTACAAGACTAGGAATGTAAGTTTGATTTAGCCCTAGTGATGGAGTTGTGAAATATTATGTTAAATTATGGGCTACAAACATTGGGGAGATAGGAGCTATGTTTTCAAAGGCTTGATGTTCTATAAGTTCTTCCCTAGTAAGCTCAAATGTATTATTTGTGACGTCTTCAATCTCATATGGTCCCGAAGGAGATGACGGTTGTTTTGACAGGGTAACATGACTTCTAGGATCAAATTCTAAAGGATTTGGAATACTTGAGGTAAATGTAACTTTGGTTTTCTCCACGATTCTCTTTTTTTGTGATCTTGTATTTACCATAAATTTTGTGTCACCTATGGGAGAGTTGTGCTAAGTTTTGTAATGTTTGAACTCTCTAGTTGACTCAAATCTAGGTAAAAGAGATGCTCTAATTATTTTGGGATCAATGATGATAATGGGGGGTAAAAATATTAATGATGTGGGAAGTGGTCTTTGCAAACATTTTGGAACAACACTTTTGACTTGAGTTTGATGTTTTAATGTTAGTGTAAATGATGCTAATGAACCTAGAAATGTTTACGGTAGACTTGTGACCTTCAAGATGAGCTAGTTCAAAGATGACAACTGTTGGAAAGACACACAGTAAAATTCATCTGGTGTTGTCAATGGTGGAAGCCCTAGTCAGTAATTCCATTCACAATTCAATATTTGCTTGTACTAAAAGTCAGATTGAAGATATGTGTTAACTGCCAAAGCTAAAATAGGGCATCCAATAGAGTTGTGTACATTGCATCATATTTAAGTTCTTGTTATCATTTTGTATTATGGATCTTAGGGAGTGTCTTTTGATGTATGAACTATCTTATCCTTGAATCATAGGGCCTCGTATTGATTGGTGTGAAAGTTAGAAGATTCGGTTCATTGATTCTCAGTCTAACAATGTTGAAAGGCGGACTAGTTGATTATAGCATGTTGTGGATCTTCCAGGAATAATTATTTAAGGTGTTTCATGTTCGGTACATGTTGTTGTGGGTCCTCACTATGTTTTGGCTGACATTGGTTGGTGTGTATTAATAATTGTTTATGGATTGGGCCAACAGTTTGTACATGTTTCATATTTTGTTAAAGCCAAAATATAGTCGATGTAATCTCTAGTTGTGGATATATATAATTATTTATTCATATCATTTTTATGTGTGTTGCGATATGATGCGAAATTCGGAAGGAATATAGATCGATTGTGTGTAGTTTCACTTTTGCAGAACAAATATTGGTAATTCGAATTAAAGTATCCAAAGTTTCAACAGCAAAATTAGGTAGAATGTGAAGAATGTGATCAATGTGCTTAACCAGAACTATAATATGGCATTATCAGATACTATCTCATAGTTCATCCACTTCAATTGTCTTCCAACTATGGCTATAAGATAGTGAGTCTTCTTTTGGGTAGTAAGCCTTTTGTATTTGAGTAGTGAGCTCTAGGCAATGTGCCTGAATGCATGTGCATTCCCCATTTGTAAACACTTATTTTGAGTATACTCATATTGTGGATTAACCTCCATTGTGGTTCTTCCCCTAACAGGGTTTCCATGTAAAAATCCTTGTGTTATAGTGTTGTGGTTGATTGCCTTGTGTTCTTTCATCTTTCTTTTGGTTCTATGCTATAAGTGGTTTAAAGATCAAGTTAATAAAGTTAAATTTTGTAGAACACTAATTCACCCCCCTCTTAGTGTTCCTTGATTCCAACAATTGGTATCAAAGCCTAGTTCCTCATAAGAAGTTTTAGCTTGGGAAAGATCTAGGAAGGTGATTCAATGGATTCCAATAGTCTTCATCAACAACTTTTGGTGGCACTAGATGATCTTGATCAGTCCAAATTTGAAGTCCAGGAACTGCAAGCAATCCTCATGAATGTTGAGAAATGCATTCAATCATTGAAAGAAAAAATTAATAAGTATAGGGAAAAGAGAATGAAAATTTGTGATCAGCTCAAGCAGAAAGAGAGAAAAAGCGTGGAAGATGAACACCTAATTCAAGCCTTGAAGGAAAAGATAGAAGAATATGAAAATCTTGCCAGAGATAATGTTGCCTAAAGCATCAAATGGAATCTATTGTGATGAGGATGACCAAGGAGATTGAAGAGGAAAAGAAGAATGAAGAGAATTTTGCTCAATCCTTGAAAGAAAAATCCGATGAATGCAACAGAATTAATGATGGATTCAATTAGTTGGAACTTAAATTGCAACAATCCAAAAACAATAAAGAAGAGCTTGAAAGAAAGATTGTTACTCTTAGGGATGAACTCGCTACTGCAAATGAATATAAGGAGAAGTTCAAGATTAGCTCAGCCAAGCTTGATGAACTAATTCAAAGTAAGAAGATTGGAAATGACAAGAAAGGTCTTGGATATGAGAAAGGAGAAAGCTCTAGATCTGGTGAAAGGGAATTTATGCTAGGAAATCAGACAAGCAAAGCTAGAAGATATTCGGTAAGACAACCCAATCCTCAAAAGTTTAATGGATACTATTTTGTTTGCAATAAATTTGGTCATATGGCTGCTCAATGTAGAAGAAGAATGAATTCAAGTGGTCCATAATTCTCAAGTTAGTGGTACAATTGCAATAAGTATGGTCATAAGTCAATTTAATATAGAAATATGACAAACAACTTTTTCAATAAAAATTTCAAATGTTATGCCTACAATAGATTTGGCCATATTGCTAACCAGTACAGATCAAGAGAAAATCAATGGAATAACTGGTTTGTACAAAGAAATTTTGTGTGCTATAATTGTAACAAATCTGGTCACATTGCAAGATTTTGTAGAAGCAGGAAAGGTCCGATAAACAAAGGGAAAAATATGCAAAGGGATGATAAGGGAAAAGGAAAAGTTACTACATATGAGATCAGGAATCAAATGAAGAAGACATGGGTGAAGAAGAGTGTTTTTGATGCAGGAAATGAGCCCACCTAGAATCTGGTCTTGGAAATTCCTCCCAGATTTAGTTTAAGGCCTATGGCATAGGAGTTCTCAAGAAAACATTTTAACCCCCTACCAATAGTTGGTATAGGAATGTGGCAAATTGCAATGGTTGCATTGATGATCTACATAGTTTTTGGGAATAGTTGTGGAGGAAATTATGTAAAATTGAAGTTCCGCGGAAGAATTTTCTTTCACAGACTATGAAAACAGGGTGTACGAAAGACCTAGGGAAAAAACATTTATTATGATAAAAGGTTAGGTATGTGAATGATAAAAAGGTTACTTTTATTTTTCATTTGTCACATTGCATTTCTAGAAGAAGAAGTTTGGAGAGCCCTGCAAGTGAATTTTGGCGAGATACAAGTCTACTTTAGGTGATTTGGCTATCAAACCCTAATCCAATGAAAGGTATTTATCTACAAAATTTGTGAACTTGAAATTTCTAGAAATGGTTGCTCCATTGGTTGTTGATATTAAGGATAGACCCCACCCAAAATTCAAATGGCACTTGTTCAAATCCATTGAGACAAAACAATTAGGTGTATTTTCTTTTGTTTCGTATGGTGTTTTGCACATTGAAGATATTAGGGCATATGTTCATGTGAATGTTGAGGAATTAGGAAGCTCCCAGTTGTTAAATCTATATACAATTCATATTGTGGGAGAAGATTTCTATGTAAAACCTAAATTTAAGACTTTGGAGGAGAAGTTCACACAAATTGTGAAGTTTCTCGTGTTCGACGAAAATGAATGAGTTTGGTACATACTAAGTTGAGTGCATGCTGAATTCATGTGGTTAAGTTAGCCCTTCAAGATCATAAGGGAAGATATAAGCATTGTTACTGGTCTAAATCCATCTGGCGAGTTGCCCACATTGAAAGCTATGAAGAAACAAATAGTTACTGAAGCAACCAGTTCTGTTTTTGACAAAAGAGCCATGACAATTAATGACATAATTGAATTGGATGTGAGATAAATGCTTCTATGGTTATTGGATATAGAATCTATCACCGCATCCAAGATAACTCTATATCTGGTACTACAATCTATGTAGCTTATCAAATGGTCAAGGAAAATGAAAAATATGACTTAAATGAGTTACTCCAAAGCTAGCTAATTGAAAATATTTGCAAAATCAAGAAGGACAAGAAGAACTCTTCAAGTATGGAAATCTGCTATTATGTCTATTCTTCTACTTCATGAATGAAGTTTTAGGAGTTGGTAAAATGCAATGGGAAGGTGACAGACTGGTAGTTGTTCAAATCAAAGATATCTTATTTAGAATTGGTGATAGCAAAGCAAGGAAAATTGCTATTTGGGGTTATTTCAAAAGCTTCCATAGTGAAATGCAAGCTAGGGAAAGGATTCCTAAATCTATTGTGGAAAAATACAAGGACACTATTTGCTTCATGGTTGACATTGATCAGTGTTTGATGGAAGCAACAAAACCTAGAATAGTTTGGATAATGCCTATGGGATATGAGGTTAAAGAACACATT
Organism: Sequoia sempervirens; assembly: GCA_007258455.2. Classification (NCBI taxonomy): domain Eukaryota; kingdom Viridiplantae; phylum Streptophyta; class Pinopsida; order Cupressales; family Cupressaceae; genus Sequoia; species Sequoia sempervirens. The sequence continues at coordinate 148,617,574 of VDFB02000007.1, read as the reverse complement.
TTGGAGTTGTATGCCCAACCCTTGTTGAGTAAACCTCAGGATTTGACAGAAGAAAGGTTTGGTACCTTTGAAGAAAAGAATATGCAAGTGCATGTAGAACTAAAGAAGCCTATGATAGTCTGGAAGGTGATAAAGGAAGTTGAAGCTTTTGTAGAGAGCATCGACATATCAATTCAAGTAGTGAGGGAAGATAGGAAGAAAAGAAAACAAGTTGAAGAAGGGGAGCCTACTAGAATTGAGCCAGCTAGTCTGACAACATCCTCTGTCATATCTAGATCTACAAGGAGCTATGCACTCTCATCCGGTCCTACAAAGAAATCAAGCCCAGTAAAAACTCAAGTCAAGACATCTAGAAGAGAAGGAAAGAGGAAGAATAAAAGCACTAGAATCTATGTTGTTGTTGAAGATGATGAAGAAACTAAATCTAATGAAGAAGTAAGAGAAATCAAGTATAATGGCACAAAGGCGTCAAAAGTCTCTAAGGACAAGCTCTTTGGTGAAGAGAAAGCAAAGAAAAAGGTGAAAACTGATAGATCAGGTATGACTATAAAGGAAGTGGAAAAATGTTTAATTAAGGATGGTAATCTCAAACCACTTTCTGAATGGAATGACACTTTTGATAGTGTCGGTCATAGAACTCTTGAATAAGCCACAATAAAATATTTGAATATTTTCAATATGACACTCATAGAAATAATGTCAGAGTTTCCTAAAGGGTTATATGAAGTCTTAGAAATGAGGCGAGTAAATGCAAGAGTTGAACATGAACAAATGAGAGAATGAATACTTGTTGATATATGTTTAGTAATTTTAATAGAAGAAATGAAGAAAATCCTCAATGATGCTAAAAAGGATTTTAAGAGAAAAAAAGGGTGAATAAGTTTATGATCGGGTAGACTGAGGAAATGGAAAAAGACACTGAGAAAATTCTTAAGGCAATTCTGTTGAAGAACAGGTATAACATTGTTTCTGAAGAAACTCATGATGAAGATGTTCCATCTAGTCTAGAAATTGAAGAAGTGAAAGAAGACACAATTGAGGACACTCAAAATCCTCTAGATATGCAAGATACTAAAATTCCCATGAAGATTGAAGCTCCTAAAGTTGAATAAATTGTTATTCCTAAAGCCAAGCAAGAATATATGGTTTAAGAAAAGAAGGCTAAGGAAAAGGAGGTTGCTATGGAAGCAAGAGACACTACGAAGGAAGTAAAGAAGTTTTCAGAAGAACAATAGGAGTTTTACCTTGAATTGCTTGAAAGTCCTATGAACTTGGCCACTCTATCCCCTATTCAGAAGTTGATGGTAGCATCATTTGCTCAGGCCAAGGCAAGGGAGGAGATATTGAAATCTCACATTGAGGACAGTGAGTTATTAAGTCTTGCATCTGATATCTTGGAGAAAATCATGCCCACATATGTAAAGGACTCATCTGATTCTCCCTCCGGTCAACTGAAGAAAATCATCAACTTTGTAAGTACTCACTTTGAGTCTCTTGAAAATTTAGATGAAGATAAGGTCCAGAAAGAATTTGATGCAAACAAGTTCAGTAGATTGAAGTGTATGATTGCTAATGATAAATCCTTATTAGATACCTGTGAGAAGAACATTCAAGGTGCATTATCTGAGGGTAGAAATGTCTACAAGTGATGCTTATCCTTGTCAAAATTCACTAAGGTCAGTAAGAAGAAAATTAAGGAATATATGAGAAATGTTTAGTTAGCAGATATTTCTCAAGCCTTTAATCCCCTAACCATTTTTGTGAGTAAGCAAGAAGGTCAAGTCATATCGCTACTTGACAAAATTAAAATTTTGAAGCTTGAAAAAGACAAAAAAATTGAAAGGGTTGTGAGCTCAGTGGAATAATTGGTCCTAAAATGGAGACAATGCTTAGTGCATTGAAGGAAGCACAAGATGTTATGGCTGTGAGTAATCCGACAAATCTTGAGTCAGCAGAGATTGAATCCTACCTGTTATGTGGTCACATGACTATTTTGGAGAGTCTAAAAAAGGGTTGGGACACTAGTTTAAGCTTGTTGAAGAATAATTTTGTAGATATATTTAAATCCATGTAAGTTAGAAAGGCATGTTTGTACATATACAGTCTATTCATAGCAATTTTGTATGATTTTTGGTATGCAGACCCGTCTTTATTATTGATGTCAAAGGGGGAGTGTGCGGTAGTGAAAAATGTCATATTCATCTCAAGGAGAGTTGTGATTAATTTTTTTTTTTGAAGTTTTGAGGATTGTAGTGTATTCATGTTGGTACTGATTCCAACACTTAGTCATTTTTCACTAAGTGTTGCCATCAATGCCAAAGGGGGAGATTGTTTCCAAGAGACACTACACAAGTCATCTGGTGTTGTTATTGATGGCAACCCTATTCAATAATTCCATCTGTACTTCAGTATTTGCTTGTACCAGAAGTTAGATTGAAGATATGTGTTAACTGTCAAAGCTAGAATAGGGCATCCGACAGAGTTGTGTACATTGGCTCATATGTAATTTCCTGTTATTATTTTGTGTTGTGGATCTCAGGGAAGGTCTTTTGACTTATGAACTATCTTATCCTTGAATCACAGGGCCTTGTATTGATTAGTGTGCAAGTTAGAAGATCCAGTTCATTGATTCTCAATCTAACAATGCTAAAAGGCTGACTAGTTGAGTGTAGTGTGTTGTGGATCTTCGAGGCATAATTGTTGAAGGGGTTTTGCGTTCAAGACATTTTTTTTGGGTCCTCACTATTTTTTGGTTGACATTAGTTCGTGCACATTAATAATTGCTTATGGATTGGATCGAAAGTTTGTACATGTTTCATATTTTGTTAAAGCTGACATGCAGTTGATGTAATCTCTAGTTATGGATATATATAATCAATTATCCATATCAATTTTATGTGTGTTGCAATATTATGCAAAAGTCAGAAGGAATATAGATCATTTTTTCATAGTTTAACTTGCGCAAAACAATGATTGATGATTCGAATTAAAGCAGACATAGTTTCAAGCGCACAATAAAACAAAATGTGAAGAATGTGATCAATGTGCTTAACCGGAACTATAATATGGCATTAGCAGATGCTATCTCACAGTTCATCCATTTCAGTTGTCTTCCAACTATGATTGTAAGATAGTGTGTCTTCTTTTGGGAAGTAAGCCTTTTGTATTTGAGCAGTGAGCTCTAGGCAGTGTGCCTGAATGCATGTGCATTTCCCATTTGTAAATACTTATTTTGAGTATACTCATATTGTGGATTAACCTTCACTGTGGTTTTTCCCCTAATAGGGTTTCCACATATAAATCCTTGTGTTATAGTGTTGTGGTTGATTGCCTTATGTTCTTCCATCTTTCTTTTGGTTCTATGCTACAAGTGGTTTAAAGATCAAGTTAATAAAGTTAAATTTTGTAGAACACTAATTCACCCCCCCTCTTAGTGTTTCATGATTCCAACAGATATCTAGCTTAACTAAGTGTGTGGAAAAGGATACATTTCACATACAAAGTAGCTAAGTTAGAAATTGGTTGATTGATGTTTAAGTCCCAAAGTGTTGGTGTACTCAAAATTTTGCAAATTTGGATGAAGTGAAGGATGAAATTTGACAAAGGGGTGAGTTAAATGTTTGACCCAATGTTGAATTAAAGTGAAGCTTTTGTTTTGATAAGACCAAGGTAGTGAGAATGGTGCTAGACCTCCAAAATATTCAAATCCTAAAGACTCAATGTTTGATTTAAATCAAAGGATGGATGGGAATGTTCAAACCTATTCGAGCTCTCCTAGACCGCGCATAAATTTTTTTCATCAAAGTGTAACGATGGTGGTAAAATATTGAAGCCCACTTTTAACCATACCTTATTCTATGATTCCTATGTCTAAAATGAAGTGCTAGAGATTTTCCCCTATGGATTTTTATTGTTTGATGAATCATTTATAGGAGTTTGGTATCATGTAAAAAGATGAGGATGTTGACTCCAAAAGAATGCATATAATTTTTTATTGTACCTTGAAGCATGTCTATAAACATTGTCTACCAATTTGTCTCTATTTTTGTGAACTGCTAAAAGGTGTTTCTTAAGAGCTTTTGGAGTGAGATTCCTAAGTCTAAAATGATGACCTATAGACCTTGGCTTAGGTATCCTAATTTTGTTGTGAGATCATGTGAAAAAATTTTAAGTTTATGGAAGAAAGGAAGATATTTATTTCCACTTAAGAGGTGGTAATTTGGGCCTTCCATCCTCAATATAACCTTTTTCCCCTTCTTCATCTAAAATGGTTGTTGTGTTTCTCCATTGTGTATTTGTTTCCTTATTTTCAAATGTAAAGCTTCTCAAACTACTAATGAGATCATTTTGTTCACCATTTATGAGTTCAAAGTTTGGTTGAATTATAGCACCTAGAAGATTAGGTTGTTCAACAAGAGCAATCAGTCTCCAAATAGTCATGTGGGGTTCATTTTTCAATTTATCTTTGCTTAAGTAAATTGATTTTACCACAAACACTTGTTTTGATTATGTTTCCAAACTAGATATTTATGTCAAGAATATCATAACTTTCACAATGTCCATTTCATGAAAATCGTGAAGTCAAAGTCATAATTCCCTATGTTGTATTTTGGAAAATATGGATTTGAGATTAATGTCAAGATATTTAGAAATCACTAAGGATAAATCCTTAGGACAAGCAATAATATCAAGGCTAACTCAAGAAGTCCATATTTGAGTTAAAGTGTTTGAAATTTTGAGGATAATAGTGAATGTTTGTTTTTGTATCATTTTGAAACCAAGCAAAGTGTTAAACTGACTCACAATCATTTACAATCCTAGGATAGAAATGGCCATATTTGTTTAAGTCCCAACTAGGATTTCTCCAAACACAAGACAATGCAAATAGTTACAGATTTGGTGACACTGGCTCCCCTTCATGGAACACACTTCTTGAGACCACCAAATCTCAAAATCCTTAAAATACGAAGATTAAAAGGAAATTTCTTGGTTTTTACAATTGAATAGTACAAATGTGGGGTGGCTTCAGAACAACCGTTCTTGCACCAAAAAATATTTTAGGATTTTGGCTTTCTAAACAAATGGGTTGTAGTAAGGGTAATCAGGGACATTGCACCTTGTAGTACCCCATTCTAAAAGACATTGTACGACTAAGGCCTACATACCATGAGGACTTGACAATTTAGTCTTATCAATTTATATACTGGCTCAAGTGAAAAACTAGTTGGAGTCGCCTTTGAATTGGTCTTAGGAAGACCCCTCTAAAGATAACAAAAGCAAGGGAGTACACTTGTAGTTCAAATGCCCAGTTCATGTAAAGTGCAAAGAGGGAACACACACAATGTCTCTTTCTCACACTAGCATTATTGTTCAATTTTAAACCTAATTAAAAGATGTGGGTGATCTTGTAAAATGCTAGAGAATGTTTCTGTTTCTCAAGGCTACCAAATGGCATGAGATAATTGCATACACATCCACTAACAATGTTGAAAACTACAAAACACAGCAAATAGTTGTAAATTTTAAGCCTTCAAAGAAGTGATGAATCCGTTTTAAGCACCAATTGAAAGATGAAGTTTGCCTTGTTCAATTTTAAGCCCAAAGTAAAATGATGATGTGAGGGTTCAATTTTATCGAACTTTGAACATTCATTTTAAACCCGATTGAACTCTAGTGTGTTTCCTAAAGCAAAAATTAGAAAGCATGAAATTGGGTTATAATTGCCCTAAAGCATCAAATGCTTGTAACAATTATAGAGTTTAAGATAGAAGATATTTTTTTCACTTTCACTTCATGTCTTTAAAACCTACAAAATCTTGTTAGCCTAACAACTAGAACACAATCAAGCATGCATCAGTGGTCAGATAAATCCAAGAAATTAAGTCACATGTCAAAAAAAAAACATAAAATTTCATACCCTGGTAGGGCATTGTTGAACACGATAGCATCACAATTTAAAGTTTTGGCATTGTTATGTAGTAATCCAACAGTGAGCACAATAGCATCGGTATCTTGCTCGGTGTTGTTGCTAATGGTAGCGTCACAGTTTGAAATTTGAAAGTGTCGAACTGGTGAATTTGAGCATCGTCGTATAAATTTTTTGTACCTCTAGATTAAATATTTGTCACCATATTTAAATTAGTGTTAATATATTAATTCAACGTTGGGATTTCAAATTAATAGGTTATTGCTATATGGCAACGCTATTGAAATAGTATCATTGTTTGAAGTTTGGGCATCGCCAAGTCCTAAAAAATAGCATAAAGTAGAATTCAAGCTAAAAATGGTTAGATTATATGTTTTCCCTCCTTCCAATGCCAGAATGTGAGACTAGGGAATGTCAGAGAGGGTTGATTACACTTGAATCATAATTAATATCATTATAGATTTAAATACATGTTATAATATTAATATTAATATAAATATTAATATATATTTAAAATATTAATATATATAATATAATATATGATAAATCAATATATACTATGAATCAATAATATTAATAGAATATACATTATATTTAATATAAATATTATATCTTATATTATATAAATATAATATTATATAGAATAATATAATATATTCTAAAAAATTATTTGATGGATTACTATAAGGGAGTTTTAAATTTCATATTTATTATAATAAAACTATGAGGAGTTGAGAGCAATATATACATCTCTCCCTTTCTCTCACCTTCCCTCTATACTTTTTCCTATCTCCACTTACCCTCTCCCTCTACTTACATTTCTCACAATTCATCTCACCCTACCTCCCCCTTCCTCCCACCTTCCCCCTCTCTACCTCTCTCTTAGAAACTTTCCCCTCTACTTCTCTCTATATCCCCACCATACCTTCATCCCTCTCTACTTATCTATATATCCCCTCTCCCTCTATCCCTCCAATTGTATCTCTCTTCACTTACCCCTCCCTTT
>VDFB02000007.1:148564863-148609904 GCA_007258455.2 Sequoia sempervirens | reverse complement strand
CCTCCTTCCCTCTCTCTCACTCTCTTTATATCCACCTCTTCCACCCTCTATCTCCACCTTTCTCTCAACCTACCCCCCTTTATATTTTCCCTCCCTATCCCTCCCTCTCCCCCTTCTCTCTCTCTCTCTCACACACACATGACCTCTATCCCTCCCTCCCACCCTACCTCTCCCTCTCTCTCTAGATAATTTTTGAATAATAATACCATATATAAGATATATTAAGATATATTAATATTAATATTAATATAATATATAATATATAATATAATTTATACAGATTTTAGTTTAAAATTGCATGGATTCGCCATCCTTTTAGCTTTTATATTAAAAATTTTCTCTACTTGCAAACTAAAGACTAGCGAATTTGGATACATGCGAATCGAAAATTGCATCTTACATGAACAAGAACATATCATTTACGTAGATTCCAAACCAAAAATTTAAATAAGATATCAGTTACATTTGAACCTTCTTTAAGAGAGAATATTCATGAACGAATGCAACCTCTCCAACCGCGAAAAATAAGATTCCAATTTTTCAATATAAATATATAGAAAAGGCATACAAGAAGTTTAGAAGGCATGGAGACGAGGAAAAGGCCCAAAGAAGTGAAAAAAAAATTAGGCGCCTAGAGGAAACAAATCCAAGAAGGAGGTTCACAGATATGGATGAAGGAAAATACAAAATTGATTTAATAAAACCACATTTTGTTACGTATCCCAACATCTAAATAGACAAGAGGAAGCTGTGAACTATAAACTCTAGGAAAAAAAACACACATATATATTTATAATTCAAAGAGGAGACTAGGATAGAAGGAAATTAGAACCCCACAAGTAGGGGGCCCAAAGCCAAAATAAATTTGGGCAAGCATCTAAGGACGTCGCAAAAAAGGGAAAATAGTAGTGTGGCAAAAGAAAAAGAAAAGGTTTCTATGGAAATTGATGTCCAGGAGGAAACAAAGGAGGACATAGGCACTCTAGAAAATCTAGCCTTAATATGCAAAATCCTAGGGTCACGCAAGGGAAGAAAATAAATTGAAGAATGTCCATGCTCAAATATAAAACAAAACCATGAAATTAAATTTCTCCCCAAGGGATTTTTCATAGTGGTTTTCATCTCTAAAGAAAATAGGGATATGGCTCTGAATCAGAGCAATTGAGAAATAGGAGGGAACACAATATATACTCAGAAATGGATGTCGAACTTCAATCCCCACATATGGTTCTCACTTTCAAAATAAAAATGCATTAGACTATACAATCTCCCCCTTGAATTCTAGTCGGAAGAATTTTTTGGAAAAATTGGAAGATCCCTAGGGGCTTTAATTAAAATAGATACTGTAGACATGGAAAATGTAACGATTACACTTGATCCCGATTACTAACATTGCTTCATCCTAAATCATCTCCTTTAATGAATCATTTAATTAAATATCCCTTAGTTGATTAAATTCATCACATTCCACCTCTTAATTAAATAAATCATTATTTATCTAATTAATTCATCATCTCCTATTGATTAAATAGATCATCCTCTAGTCTCCCTTTAATTAAATAATTCACTTTATTTAATTAATCTCTAAAGACATCCTATTAAATTAAATAAATCAATCTTTATTTAGTTTAATCTAACATCATCTCCTTTTTAATTAAATAAATCAAAATCTTTATTTAATTAATTATAAATCATTTTCCTCTCATCTTGATTTATTTCAATCTAAAAATATAAATCAAATTGTCACATCAACTAATCTCTCTTTTAATTAATCAAATCCTGATTAATTTTGATCTTAATCACTTCAATCCTCTAGATTTTGCAACTTGCTCAATAAATCATTTCTTTTTATTTATTAAATCTTCTAATTTATCTCAAAATGGCATCAAAAGGGAATATTCCTCCAAAGGGATTTGTCCTTCCAACAAGGCAATTAAACCTCTTACATGTCCTTGTGCATTGAGCCAAGTGGCATTTAATTCATTTCTTTCTCCCTCCAACATGTCATTTCATAAATTTGAACTTCCACCTGATAACATTAATTGGCACATTCACTAAAATGTGCTCCACCTTTGTCCACTCACATGTTGACAAATGGCTTAATGCTATTGGTTGGTCTTTTATCCCACATTCATCCATTTTTCCTCATCCTCCATCCCTCTCATCTATAAATAAGAAGCTCTCATTTGGATTTTGGATCCAAAAATTTATTGCAAAACCACTATCTTCATATTTAGAGCTAATTTCATCCATTTCATCAAGTGTTCATAGTTTTCATGATTCCATAGCTAGGTTATGCCAAAATTTCATCAAGGACCTTCAATCATCAACAAATATTCATCAATCTTACAAGGGATTGGGAAATGGCCATTTTCCACATCAAAATGGCACCAATTCCCCCATGGGATTAAGAGTTTTCTTGTTTTAATGGGATTTAATAGCTTTCTTTGTTGTGTTATTCATTTATTTCCTATTTTGTGCATTGTAAATGAATTTCATGGGGAATGTTGATTTAACTTGCATATGAATCTAATTGAGTGATTATTTGTTGTGTTTATGCAGGTCTATAATCGACGTTCATAGATACTTCTCTATTGAAGGAAAATTCATACATCTATGCCAGAATTAAGGTAGCAGTAATAAATAGGATCTCGAAGGAAATCAATCTTAAATCCTCAACATGGTATTGAGATTGAGAAATAAAAGAATCTTAAAGACCCTAAAAGAACCAATGAAAATAACAAGAAAGAACAAGGGGCACACAAAAGTATAAAATGGGTGTGGAGGAAGAAGAGTGACAACAAATCAATAAAGGTTTCTAGTTCTTTGAACCCTAAAGAAGTTCCAAAAACAAACCAAATAAATATTATAAGGTCCAGAAGGTACGAAAGACACAAATGCCATACTATGAATCATCAACAACCTTTTACCCTAACCACAAAAAGAAGATTAAAGAGTTGAGTGCAGGGGAACCCTAACAAGTAGAGAAAGCACCATGAAGAAGAACTTGAACACACAAATAGAAGTTGATCTAGGTAAGCACCCTGAAGAAGAACTTGAATATTTCCCATCAGACAGTGAAGAATAAGATTTCAATGAATTGGATAAAATAGAGAATAGGAGGATAACGCAAATAGTGGCTCGTATTCAAGATCTACCCCAGAAAAATAAAAAGAAAAAAGGGAGAAAATCAAGAAGGAAAATTAGGGAGGAATTATCACATGAGAAAGGGTTGAAGAGTATTAATAATTTCCTTTTAAACATTAAGGGGGTAGAGCACTAACATCATCAAAAGAACTATGAAGATCACAACATGGAATGTAAGGGGGCTTGAATGCCCCTAAAAAAAGCCACTTGATTAAGTGCCAAATACGTAAAGTAGATACTGATGTACTCTTACAAGAAACCAAGATAGAGGAGGAAAACAATAAAATCCTAAATATTTAGGGGTGGGAGGAGGCATACTTCAAAGCCTTCAGAACAATTGGTGGTCTAGGCATACTATGGAAAAGTAATAGAGTGGATCTTTGCATACTGGAAAAGCACCCAAACTAGATATTATGTAGTATTAAGAGTGCAAAAAGAAACAATGAATTCTATCTTTTCAATGTCTATGGCCCCATCAAGAGCAGGAAAAAGGAGAAACTCTCGAATACATTAGGCCAATAGATTACCACACTGAAAAAACAAAGGGTAATCTTAGGAGGAGAGTTTAATATAGTTTTGAGATTAGAAGAGAAGTGGGGTGGTAATAGACTAATATCCCCCCCAATGGAAGCCTTTGGTACATTTCTCTATCAGCACAATCTCATGGATGCCCCCATCAAAAATGGAATTTACACCTGGTCAAATAGGCAAAATGGAAAATTTTGCATAAAAGAAAAAATAGATAGATTCTTGAACTCCCATGAATGGTTTCTTAAGAATTAGTCTTTAGAGGAGGAAATTCTCCCTCTAGTCAAATCAGACCATTACCCAGTTAAATTGCCTCTACTAGAGGAGAATAACAATTCAAGATCCTACTTCAAAATGGAAAAGATTTGGTTTAGAAGGGAAGATCTTGTTGAAGCAATTGAAAAATGGTGGAAGGAAACACACAAGTTAAGTGGCACTAAAAGCATTGTTTTTATGAGCAAACATAAATATATTAAGCAAAAATTAAAAATCTGGAATAAGACAATATTCAAGAATATTTTTTTTGACAAAGAGGGATTGGAGGAAGAACGTGTTGCAAGTATGAATGGGTATGGTGGTGTTGTCATTAATGTTGTCATTGATGTCAACACATTATAAGATGTTCCAGAGAAAGGAATCAAGTGATTATAGGTTGTGCATGTATAGTTGAGATACTATTGAGATGTTGTGAGTACATGGAGCTATCCTTATGGTGTTGCAGGTGTGAAGGTATGATGAGTTTCCAAGTGGTTTTGAGAAATAGTGAAGATAGAGTTGTGTGTATTTTTAGAATGAGCTCTGGTTTGTGCTTCACATTTCTTCTATGTTGATCCTATGCTTGTGCAGATCTGAATTATTATTTATGGGAATTTTTAGTGATATATCCTAGATTGTAGCTTTTGGTTTGATGGAAAGTGAAAGTTGTGTTCACCGGTGTGTGAACTGGTTTGGTAGAGTTGTTTTTCTATGGACTGAGAGAAATGTTTCTGCCCCACAATCCTCTGCTAGTTTTTTTATGGTCTTATAGATCTAGAATAATACTTGTAATGGTTTTATCTATGTTTTGTCAAAGGTGTTCATGGTTTTGTGCTCCAAAAGACTAGTTTCAATGTTACTATCTGTGTATATACAGTTTGGATGGACTGATGGAAAGTGTTCTATGTATAAAGGTTGTTGTATTTGCTATAGATGAATATGAAGGCATCTAAGATGTGTTCCATTGTATGGTGAAGTGTGTTATGTGGTCCACATGCTATCTTCTTGTTGCGAAAATGTGTACTTCAAAGTTCATTTGTGTTTTCATTAGGTTTGGTTGATCTGGTGTATACACGTCATGTGAAGAATAAGTATCAATTAAGGAAGCATGTGATTGATCCGAGATAATTTTTTGGGTCTTGGTTAAGTGTTGGTTTGGTCTACTCTCATTCTCTTCCATCGTGGGAATGTTGAGTTACTGACCTAATTTGAATTTGTAAAATGAAGAATGTGTAGCCAACCTTGGAGAAAGTTTCTAAGGTTGAAGATGGTATAAATACAAGTCAAGATGTTATGGATTTGAATCAATTGATCATGCCACAAGTTTGAGAAGGAAGAGCATGCGAAAGTGAGTTGAGGCAGCATTACTTTAATGTGTCAGATTCCTAAAAGTAGTGAGTTGATGGTGTATACAATCTTCTAATCAAGGCTGCTGATGTGTGTAATATATTGTGGTGGATTTTTCTATTATCTTTTGTATTTGTAGGCAGTGAGCCTCCCTTCTAGATAGTGAGTCCTATCTGTAGGCATTGAGCCTTGTATCCAGACAGTGAGCCTCTTTGTAATTGGTTTTGGAATTACTTTATATTTTTTCTTGTGTCTTTCAACAATTGGTATCAGAGCTTCCATTCCTCAGAGAAGAGATTAACCGCTTTAGGTAGATTCGATGGTGCAAAAATTGCCAATCCATGTGTTTGATGGATATGACTACAATGACTGGAAAGTGCAGATGAGAGGTTACTTGACCTCTCTTGGTTATAAAACTTGGAAAGTTGTTAAGACAAAATATGTTGCATTGGAAAGTGGTCCTTCTTCTAGAAATGAGATTTTTTCCTATGAGGAAAATGAGAAAGAAAGGTATGCAATCTATAGTGCTTTATTTATGACTAAGTGGAAAAAAGTTATTTCCTTGGGAACTGCTTATGAAGTTTGGAATTTTTTTGAAAATATCTATGAAGGAAATGATAGTTTCAATTTTTCAAAGAAGCTAACAACTAAGCATAGATATGAGAAAATGAAAATGGAAGAAGGTAAACATATTGCAAGCTATTTTCAAAGGGTTGATATTGTAGTGAATGAAGTTAAAAATCAAAGTGGTACTCTAACTGATGAAGATGTAATGGAGAATATTTTGATGACTCTACCAGAGAGTTACAGTGATAATTTAAGCTATTGAAGAAGTGTATGATCCTAAGAAGTTTACTAAGAACAACTATTTGGCACCTTGACTACATTTGAGTTGAGAAAGCTTGGAAAGGAAAAGGAGAAGACAAAATCAACCTTTAAAGCTACAAATACAGAAGATGATCCAGATATTGAAGGTTCAGAGGAGTTGGAAGCAAATTTCACAAGGAAGTTGAAGAAAGGTACTGGTAAGTACAAAGGTATGTTACCTTTTAAATGTTTCAATTGTGGAAATATTTGTCACTATGCTTCAAAATATCCAAATAGAGCTATACACAAGAAGAATAGAGACAATAAACAAAAAAAGGATAAAAACTTCAAGAGATTATACTATGTTAGAGAAGATGCTAGAATTTTTTATGATGAATCTGATTTTGAGGGTGATAATGATGAATCCTTGTTTCTAGTCCTAGAGAATAAATCAATACATATTCTCTGGAAGATGTGTAAGGGAAAGTGGTCTAGAGAACAAGAAGGATGAGATGGAAGGTACTCTGGTTACTGCCTTTCATGCTAGACAAGAAGAAGACTATTGGGTGATTGATAGTGGTTGCTCAAATCACATGATAGGAGACAAAATTTATAAGTTTACTAAACTTGAAAAGTAAGATGGAGGATTAGTAATGTTTGGAGATGATTCTAGTGCAAAGATTGTTGGAAAAGGAACAATTAGCTTTGATGGAAAACATAGTACTAATGATGTATATTATGTTAAGGGATTAAGGCATAATCTTTTGAGTGTTTGAGAAATGTGTAGCAAAGGATTAAAGCTTGTGTTTCAGGATAATACAAGTGTGAGATCAGAAAAGGGTCCAAAACTATGGTTGTTGTAGAAAGAAGAACATATGGAAACATTTATCAGCTTAAGGGTGTTGATGGTCAGTGCCTTGTATCTTAAGGTAATGAAAGTTGGCTCTAGCACTGGAGGATGGGACATGTAAACTTTGATAATATGATCAAGATTGGTTCAAGAGATGTTCGAGATCTGCCTAAATTCACAAAGCCTACCAATACTGTTTGCAAAAAAAATCAATTGGGAAAACTAACAAGATGCAGTTTTAAAGGAAAAGATCAATCAACTACTAGAATGCTAGAATTGGTTCATACAGACCTTTGTGGTCCTAGAAGAATAGAAATCCTTAATGGTGTTAGGTATTTCATGCTCCTTATTGATGATTATTCTATAATGACATAGGTTACATTTCTTAGGGAGAAAGCTCAAGCTCTAGATAGATTCAAAGTGTTCAAGGCCACAGTAGAGAATGAAGTGAACTTGAGAATAAAATGTTTAAGGTCTAATAGAGGAGGAGAATTCACTTCTAGTGAGTTTAATACATTTTGTTAAGAGCATGGAATAAAGAGACAATTTTCTACTCCTAGAAATCCTCAGTAGAATGGAGTTGGTGAGAGGAAGAACCAGACTGTGCAAGAGGCTGCAAGAACTATGATGAAAGAAGCAAATATACCTGATGTATACTAGAGAGAAGCAATCCATACTACTTTTTTTATTCTAAACATAGTTCAAATCATAGGTAACATCACAAATACCCCTTATGAGTTATGGACTAGCAAAATTCCTACTGTGAATTACTTTAAGGTGTTTGGAAGCATATGTTACATTAAAAGAGATGATGAGAACTTTGAAAAGTTTGATGCAAGCTATGATGAAGGTATTTTACTTGGATACTCAACTAGTAGCAAAGCTTATAGATGCTTCAAATAAAGATTGAGGAAGATTGTTGAGAGTGCAAATGTAAAGGTTGATGAAGATATGCACAAACTAGTTGAGATAAGTGAAGTTGTAAGGATGAACCTATCTATAGACCAATACAAGAAGAGAATAAGGAAGAAGAAGAAGAATAGATTGAATAAGAAAAAGATCTAGAACCTACTCCTAAGACTCCAAATTATGTTCAGAAGAATCATCCTGAAGAATAGATAATTGGAGACAAGAGTGAACGTGTAAAGACAAGAAGCAAAGTGGTAGTAGCTAAGGTAAATCTATTTCTACTTTCAAAAGGGTATGTGTAGGATCATGATGGGCCAAAAAGTGGCAATATGATGGGTATGTGTAGGGTATGTGGCTAACGACTTTTTTTAACCCAAAATTGATGAAACGAAAAGGGTTTTTAAAGGAGATTCTCAGATTTTCACCAATATAAATTATTCTTTACTTTGAATTTAATAAATAATTATTATTAATTTTCTATTTAAATTATGACTAAAGTCTTGATCGATAAGTTGATTGAAAAACATCTATAGCTTTCAAACGGTATCTCATTTTTTGAATCCAAAACATGTGTCACATTCTATGCTTCATATACTATAGGATTAAAAAAATAAAATTGAATTTCATGAAGTTTTGACCAAGTTGAGGTGGTCAGACATGCGAGTTTTTATATTTTTTAAAATTTGTAATAAAATATTCATAATTAATTATTTACTTGGAAAAAATTACAAAAAATATGCATCACATTGGGACATGAGTCCTCTAATTATATCTAAAATCTTATAAAAAATATTATCATTTTATTGTGGTTAGGGTATTCAGACACCTACTTCTTATTTTTTCCCCGAAATTTAAGTACTATTGCATTGAAATTTCAAATTTTCACCAAATAGATTTATTTTCTTTTTAAATAAACCTAGTATTTTAGAAACTACATTCAATTTTCTACAGATTCTATTCTTACATATTTTTGAAATAATATAGATAACGTATTCATTTTTTTACGTCAAGTTTCCTAACTCTGATTTTTCTGAATTTTTTTCCACTTAAGGGTCTATTTTTTCCATGATGATCCTGCACATACCCAAAAATAAAACCTAAATCAGTGTGTGAAGCATGCAAAGATGAGAATTGGGTTAGAGAAATGAAAGAGGAGTTGCAAAAAATAGAGAAGAATTAGGCATGGGAATTGGTTTCTAGACCAGTAAACAAGAACATAATTGGCTCAGAGTGGGTGTTGAAGAATAAGTTGAATAAGAATAGTGAAGTTCAAAGAAATAAAGCAAGACTTGTATGCAAAGGTTATTCATAGGTTGAAGGAATAGACTTTGAGGATAAATTTTCCCCGGTGGAAAGAATGGAAGCTATTCGAATGTTCTTGGTGATCTTTGCTCATAAATATTTCAAGGTATATCATATGGATGTTAATTCTGCATTATTGAATGGAGAATTGGAAGAAGAGGTGTACATGGAATAACCAGAGGGATTTTAGTTATCAGATAAACTAGATATGGTGTGTAAGTTGAAAAAGGGATTATATAGACTTAAACAGGCTCCTAGAGCATGGTATGCAAGGTTGGATAGATATTTGACACAACAAAGGTTCAATAAAGGCTCCACAGATAGTAATCTCTACTTCGAGGTGGAAGGAAAGAAAATGTTGATAGTAGTTGTGTATGTTGATGATATTATCTTCAAAGGAAATGAGGGAATGTACAAGAGAATTGTAGAGGAGATGCAACAAGAGTTTGAAATGTCTATGATTGGTGAGTTGAATTTCTTCCTTGGACTTCAAGTCAATCAAACTAATAAGGGCATATTCATTTCACAATTAAAGTATTTCAAAGAGTTGTTGAAGAAGATTGGAATGGATGACCCCAAACCGGTTAGTACCCCTATGGTGACTGGATGCAAATTAAGTAAAGATGATCAGAGCATGTATAGATCTATGATTGGTGGACTATTATAACTTACTGCTACTAGACCGAATATCATGCATGCAATATGTTTGGTTGTTAGATTTCAAGTAGAACCTAAAGAAGCACATGTTATAGTTGTGAAGAGAATATTTAGATATCTAACTCCAGATTATGGCTTGTGGTATCCTAAGGATACTTATTTCACTTTGAGTGCTTACACCAATGCACATTGGGTTGATCGTGTGGATGATCGGAAGAGTACAATTGGTGGTGCATTCTTTCTTAAAGGAAGATTGGTTTCATGGCTAAGCAAGAAACAAGATTCAGTTTCTTTATCCACTGCAGAAGTTGAGTACATTGTTGTAGCATCTTGTTGCATGTAGTTTTTGTGGATGAAGAAAACATTGAAGGAAATATGAGTGATATGTGATGAGCCTATTCCTATCTTCTATGATAACACAAGTACTATAAAAATTTCAAAGAATGTGGTAATTCATTCAAGGACAAAGCATATATCTATCAGATATCATTTCTTAAGAGAGAAGGTATTGGAGAATGAATTCAGACTAGAGTATGTGTCTACAAAGGATCAAATTGTAGATATATTTACTAAGGATGTTTTGAAGGATACTTTTGAGTATCTTAGGGAGAATTTGGGGGTTACTACCCCTCCTTCTTTGAACTAGGTGCACATGGAGTTGCATCAGTCTAGTGGATCTATAGATTCTTCATTTATCTGGACTAATTAATAGGTCTACTCCTTAGGGGGAGTAGGATGTTTCATTGTTGTAGTATGAAATGGGTGTACTCTTAAGAGGGAGTCACTAGAGCTACATATGGTTGAAGAATTATGCAAACCTTTTGTTTTTTTTCATTGATGTCAAATGGGGAGAGAGAGACATGTGAAAAATAGTGAAAGAAAAAGGGAGAGAGAAAGTCATGAGAAAGAAAGAATATTGCAAGGAAAAGAGAGTGTAGGAAATGTTGTGTAGGCTATCTAATCTAAAAAGTAAAGGAGAGTGAAAGAATGGAATGGATGTTTTCTTTGATTCTTTTTCACATCATGTGTTGCCATCAATGACAAAGGGGGAGATTGTTGCAAGTACGAATGAGTATGGTGGTGTTGTCATTAATGTTTTCATTGATGTCAACACAGTATAGGATGCTTCAGAGAAAGGAATCAAGTGATTGCAGGTTGTGCATGTATAGTTTAGATACTGTTGAGATGTTGTGAGTACATGGAGCTATCCTTATGGTGTTGCAAGTGTGCAGATATGATGAGTTTCCAAGTGCTTTTGAGAAACAGTGAAGACAGAGTTGTGTGTATGTTTAGAATGAGCTATGGTTTGTGCTTCACATTTCTTCTATGTCGATCATATGCTTGTGTGGATCTGAAGTTTTTTTATGGGAATCTGTTGGTGATATATTCTGGATTGTAGCTTCTAGTTTGATGGAAAGTGAAAGTTGTGTTCATCAGTGTGTGGACTGGTTTGGCAGAGTTGTTTGTCTATGGACTAGGAGAAATGTTTATGCTCTGTAGTCCTCTATTGGTTTGTTTTTAGTCTTGCAGATCTAGAATAAGACTTTTAATAGTGTTATATATGTTCTATCAAAGGTGTTCGTCGTTTGTGCTCCAGAAGACTAGTTTTAGTGTTATTGTGTGTGTCTATACAGTTTGGATGGACTGATGGAAAGTGTTCTATGTATGAAGTTTGTTGCATTTGTTGTGGATGAATATGAAGGCATCTAAGATGTGTTCCAGTATATGGTGAAGTGTGTTATGTGGTACGCATACTATCTTCTTGTTGCATAAATGTGTACTTAAAATTTCATTTGTGTTTTCATTAGGTCTGGCCAACCTCGTGTCTGCATGTCATGCAAAGGATAAGTATCAATTAAGGAAGCATGTGATTGATCTGACATATTGGTTTGGATCTTAGTTAAGTGTTTGTTTGGTCTACTCTCATTCTCTTCCATCGCAAGAATGTTGGGTTGTTGACCTAATTTGAATTTGTAAAATGAAGAATGTGTAGCCAACCTTGGAGAAATTTTCTAAGGTTGACGATGGTATAAATATAAGTCAAGATGTTATGGATTTGAATCAATCAATCATGCCACAATTTTGAGAAGGAAGAGTGTGCGAAAGTGAGTTGAGGCAACAATACTTTAATGTGTCAGATTCTTGAAAGAAAGGATCCAATGGTGTCTGCAATCTTCTGATCAAGGTTGTGGATGTGTGTAATTTGTTGTGGTGGATTTTTCTATTATCTTTTGTATTTGTAGGCAGAGAGCCTCCCTTCTAGACAGTGAGTGCTATCTATAGGCAGTGAGCCTCTTTGTAATTGATTTTGGAATTACTTTATATTTTGTCTTTTGCCTTCCAATAGAAGTAACAACACTAAATGATAAAGTTATCAAAGAAGGCATTAATGAAATAATGTGAGGAGATATTAGCAATGGAAGAGGAGTATTGGCGCACTAAATCAAGGGAATTTCTGCTAACAAAAAGAGATGGAAACACTAAATTATTTCATAACACATCCAAAATTAAGAAAGGCCAAAAAAAGATATCAAGTATTCATTTTGTGGATGGCAGTATAATTCAAGTACAAAGAGGCATTAAGAAAGATGTAGTGTGTTTTTACAAAAAGGTCTTGGCCCCAGAAGAAGATAAGGAAATCCTAGATGGTAGTAGAATCCTAGCCAATATACCTAAACTGATAACAAAAGAAGATAATAAGTGGCTAACAACACCCTTATCCAAAGAAGAACTAAAGGAGGTAACTTTCCAGCTTCATCCTAACAAAGCTCTAGGATCGGATGCGTATCCAGCCTTCTTTTATCAAAAGTGTTGGCATATCCTTGAAAATGATATTTGGGAATTAGCAGAAGATTTCAGAAAAATAAGAAATTTGTGAAAGATTTGAATAACACTATGGTAGTACGCATACCTAAGAAAGAAACATGTGAGATCTTTGGGAATTACCACCCCATTTCATTATGCAATAACATATACAAAATTCTATCCAAAGCCTTGATGAATAGGCTAAAGTAGTTTCTAGGAAAGTTTAGATCTCACCAAACCAAAGTGGCTTTACAGCAGGGAGAGATATTGTAGATAGCATCATTCTTTCGAATGAGGTTGTTCATATGATAAACCAAGAGAAGAGACAAAGTACATTGATAAAATTTGACATAAGTAAAGCATACGACAAGGTTAAGTGGTGACTACTAATCAGAATCATGGAGAATTTTGGTTTTGATCAAAATTGGTTAAAAATGATTTTTCAATGCATCTCCTCAATAAGATACACAATATTGGTTAATAATTCTCGATGTGGCTTCTTCCAAAGCTAGAATGAAATAAGACAAGGAGATACAATCTCACCCTTCCTACTCATTATCATGGTATAAGCTCTAGGTATGCTTATTACCTCCAAGCTAGAACAAGGCCTATGGAAAGGATTTCAAGTGGAACAAGGGATAAACTCTCTAACTAACCAATAGTTCATAGAAAATACTTTATTATATGGTGAGGCTACCATTAAAGAAGCAATGACTATCAAAGATTGCTTGCAAGAATACAGTGAGATCATAGGACAATAATTAAATATGGAAAAATCCAAGGTATGCTTTTTTAATACAAGGAAAATCTTACAAAGAAGAATTGCTAGAGTCCTAGTGTACTCAACTAATGTGTTACCCTATAAGTATTTGGGAGTGCCACTATTTAACGGTACTAGCCTTTGGGAAATAACCAAGGATCGATGCTCTAACAAGGCCCTAAGCTAGAGAGGTAAATGGCTCACACTAGCAAGAAGAATAACAATGATTAAGGCAGTATTCTCAACAATACCTATTTATCCAATGTCAAGTATGAAGCTAACATCAAAATCCTGAACAAGATTACAAAACATACTAAAACACTTCTTGTGGGAAGGTTCAAATGAATAATATATAATCTTGTTAATTCAATGGGACAAAGTGTGCAGACCCCAAGAAGAGGGTGGAGCTGGCATAAGAAACTTGACACTACAAAATAATGCCTTAGGGGCTAATATAGTATGGGAAATGTATCATAATCCATCACTCCTATGGTTTAAACTAATAAAAAAAAAAGTACTTGGACAACCTTGAACTAGAAAGGATATTAAATAGTGCAAATATGAGAAATGGCTCTCACATTTGGAACTTCATGCAAAACTCAAGACATGTCATCACATACCACATAACATGGTAAGTTAACAATGGTGAAAGAGTGGAGTTTTGGAAGGATTCTTGGGGAGGCTACAAACCTTTGAAGGAATATCTAGAGTTGGATCCCCACATCCCAACTATAGAAAATCGGCATAAAAAGTGTGTGAAAAACTATATCAAGTGGGATGCAAAGGAGGGTAGTCCATGGTGAATCCCTACTGGCATCCCTCTAGAGGAGGAAGCAAAAAAGATGTTAGAGGAAATATTGAAGAAAAGGAAAGTGAACTTGAACACACAAGCAGACAAGATAATATGGTGTGGGGCTAAATTTGGCAACTACACAAACCTAATGGGTTATCAAATTTAAATTAGGCAAGAGAAAGGGGAATGGCCAAGAAAACTTTGTTGGGGGAAAGGGGTCCTCCCTAAGGCTGGGGCCTTCACTTGGACAACACTTCATGGTAGAATACTAACTGGAGAAAGATTGAAAGTGATAGGCTTTGAAGGCCCAAGTAGATGTCTGATGTGCCTCAAGGAAGAAGAAGACTTAGATCATCTACTCCTAAACTAACCCTTTGTAGAATACTGTTGGGTTTGGTTGCATAAGAATCTAGGGTGGATGTCCCCAAGGAAAAATAAATTAAAGGAATTATTCACCAATTGTCCCATTATGAAAAAGGAATCTATATGGGGACAAATTTGGAAAACTACCCCCTCCATCTTGATTTGGATAATTTGGAAGGAGCATAACCAAATAATTTTTCAAGACAAAGCAAGAAAAGAAGAGGAAGTCACACAAATTATATAAAGGAACATAATAGAGTGGCTGAATGTACGCATTAAGCTACAAAGTAGTACAAAATTTACATGTTGGGATGAAAACATTATGAAGAGTTGGAAGGATTGAACAAAAAAGAAAAAAGAGATAAAATCAAATGGCAGCCTCCCACATTAGGTAGTTTCAAAGTAAACACTAATGGGGTGTCGTGGGGAAACCCAAGCCAGGTAGGAGTAGGATGCATTATCTAACATAAGAAGGGATTAATAGTGGTAGCTAGATCAGTGAAACTTCCCACATCAAAAAATAATGCAGCTAAAATAGAAGGAATCCTTCAAGCCTTAATACTCTACAAGGAGCAAGGACTGAAGTCCATTGAGTTAGAATGTGATTCAATGGTATGTGTTAGTGCCATCACTAAAGGTTAGATTAGTGTATGGAAATTACAACCAATAGTTAACAAGATCAAAGAACTTTGGGAAGACCTACAGTTGGTCTCAATCAACCATGTATACTAAGAGGCAAATAGAGGTGCAGATATTCTTGCAAACCACAGTATAACTCAAATAGATCCAAGCCTATCTGCAACTTGACCAAAACCTTGGCAAGGCTTAGAAACAATAATTCAAGAGGAGAAGACCGAAGAAGGGTAGCAAAACCACCAAGGGGGTTAAGGGATGGTAATCTGATCAGGTAGGAGGTAAGTACTCATATCTACTTGGTGCTAGTAACCAAGGCCAACTACGTAATTCTGAACCCTAAATTGAACTATTTTGTAGAAAGGAAAATGCAAAACACACTAACATTGCACTACACATAGCAATTTAAAGTTGTTTTTATATGAGTTTTTCAATAGCTAAACAAATTATGCAGGTCTGACAAGGTACAACTATAATAAGTACATGATTTTGGAAACAACGTTGATAATACCATTCCCTATAAACTTTAAATAGTAAATGTGGCACTTGAAACTAGTCTGAACAAAATCAGAAGAAACATATATAACGAACTAGTGCATTAGATAATTTTAGGGAAACTTTATTAATTAAAAAATTGTTTCTAGCCCAAGTAGTAATATTTACTGGTTTTCAAAGAGGAAGCCTTTGCATGCCACGTAATCTTGGACCATACAATGTATGCCTTTTTTTTGTATACCAATAGGCTCCGAAAATGAATACATATTCCACATGGTAACTGAATTGGTTTAAGCCTTAAATCTAAACTTAAACGAAGGCTTTATAAAAACTAAACAATTTATTAAAGCCTTGATACAAAGAAAGTATGAAGGGAACTAAGCCCCCAAGGCTTACAAGCAATAAAAGTTGAAATCCACTTAGTATCTCGAATAGGCAAAAGCTGGTACAAATGGTTAAGAAAATCATATGCCTATTTCGATCTTGGCCACGGACCCAATACTCCTTTCCAAAGACATCAAATATGAAGGGGAGTAGCTCAACCGACTTGAAACCTGAAAGTGACACATCCCGAGGGAGAGGAACTCTTTTACCTAATTGAGAAGCATCCAAAACCAGGTCTAGTCCTTGAAGAAATCATGTTTAAATACCCTTTCAGTTAATTGCAAAATCATATCTTTATTAGCATGTAGGTCAAGCAAGATAGCTACAAAATGAGATTTGATATCAGAATTTACTCGATACAGCTCACTTGTAATAAAAAAACTAGGACCTAACACCATCTTGACAGTTTTAAGGGTAATCGGATATGGGTTTTGTAGCAAACCTTTCAAATTTTGATCAGATATTGACCCAAGGAAAGCTTACTAACCCTTACTTCAAGTTAGAAGCATAGGTGTCTCAATTAACAGTTTCCTTGCTATACCATGACATTTAAAAGTAGTATGTGTATTATATAGGGAACAAATGGTCCTTCGTTTAGACTAAGGCCAACAACCAAACCAACACACACATGCCAAGTGTCGAATCTTGCTCAAACTTTGGTATTAAAACACTCCAAAAAATGTTTGTTTAAGCTAGTCAGAACATGCAAAATGGGACATAATAATACAAGTGTGGGAAGCATAGGCGAAAGCAAGGATGTAACATTCAGGCTAATAATGAACATTAGACATTTTTATGGCCAAACTAGGTTGCCATAATCTTTGTAAATAACATCCTTATGTATCTTTGGCATCAAAAGAAAATTTCTTCAAGCAAATATATTAGAATAAGAATTTGTAATTAAATCCCATTTCAAGAACTGATAATGTCATAATAATGGCATAATAAAGGAACACATGTCACACCAAAAAGGTATAAACCTGAAACAAAAAGTAGCCATAGAAGAGTTAAGTATATATATTACTTATATAAAAGTCTCTTTTAAGAAGAATAGTGGTTCCAAAGGTTTATTTTCTTTATACCCTAAGCTAAAACAGTATATCTTTAGATATTTACATATATCACTTAACGCTCAACTCTAGAAACTAGGACAAAATCCACCTAAAAATACTCTAGACTTGACACATAAATAAACCCAATGAATTCCTTATCTGGGTATTTTCGAAAAATGCTGGTAAGTATACGATCATTTCTCAAAAAGCTCGAATTCCTCAAGCCACTCAAGATCATCCACTGGCTCGAACTGGTATAGCTTGCGCAGGAACTTATATGTAACTAGTGCCCGCTCATGATGCACTAGAAGCTCGGCCGCATCAATATCTAGTAGGAAGGAGTAATAATGTGGTACTCCAACTAGCAAATATAGATCTCCTGGCTATGGGATACTAACCCCAAGTTGTGCTACATTAATAACGAGATCCAAATCTCCAAGAAAATGCAGATAGAACATCTTACGAGTCATCTCTCCACAAACATCCTTTGGAATCCTAAGATCAAGAAGTGAAGCCACAAACCGTGCTGACATATCTATATTTACACAATGTCTTTCCTCATAAACCATAAACTTCCTTCCAAGAATGAGCCGAACGACTTTCATGGTCACCAAACCTCTCTCAATCAATGCCAGCTTTAGACGTTGCTTTGAAACTCGACCCAAGAATGACAATTGACTTCGATAACTCTTGAGTAGGATTGGAGTCTCCATCGTATGCAATAAATTTCAAACTCTTAATTCGGCCCACCATCATTCCATACTTAAAACGATTTATCTATTTGTGTAATCATATAGGGATGAGGCGAAATCCTTTGAGAGAAATCGAGGTACTGAAACACATGTATGAAGTAATGGTGAGTAATGGTTAATGATTCCAAGGCAAGCCTAATCTGGCGTAAGCACATAAGCAATCTAGACAAACTACACTGATAAGGAAGCTGGCTCGTGTGAGGGAGAACAAGTTCTCGACGAGTACATTTTTTGATGAGAAAGTGGCGAGTGTTAAATAAAACCAAATTATCTCCCGTAGAATGACAGTGTGGCCATTATGACAGTTGGGAATTACCACCCAAATTATGGTAATACTTAACTATAAATAAATAAATAAAATATATAATATTTATTTTATGTATAACTATAATATTATAATATTACATTGTGTAAATTATACAATTTAATATATATTATATTATAATTTATATGTATTATATATTTGATTGCTACATATTCATTTTTAGTTGAATATTATAGATATCCATTTTGTAAAGCTTATTTTCACAAACAAGAAATCAAGCTTTACAAAATGTGTATTCATTTTTTAAAGCTTGTTTTCACATGACAATACAAGATTTACCAAACAGTTATCCGATTTACTTCACAAAATATATATCTATTTTGTTTGAGTGGAAAAAATGGGCCAGATTCCTTTATGGGCATTCCAATGGTCCCCACATGCTCTGTCATCGGGATTTTTGTGATTCCTATCCATTACAAACAATATTTCACTTTTTGAGCACTCTTTTACATAAATGTTTATCCTATCAATCATCAAGGTACTTGTTTGAGTTGGAATAATGGGAAGAAACATTTGTTGTAAATATATGTGTGAAAATTGATCTTAAAAAACCTTTTGTTTTGGATTCAACTATTAGGCTATCAGGATCTTCATTTCTAATGTCATATTTATCATAAATATAAGGCTTTTCAAAGAAATTTCCCAAAGTAACCATAAATTTCATTCATTCCCTACCTGAGGTCTATAACATTAAAGTTAATGTACAAAGGGAAAGCTCTAGTATCATCAAAAAGGTCCAACTCAAGTGGTTGTCTTCCCATAAATCTTGTAACAAAGGGAAGAATGTGATTCATTAGAAGGAATAATTAGCTAAGGGGGATTCTCATAAGAGATTTGATATTTTATATATATTTTTATGGTATTGAGCCTACTCAAATGGAGAATCATTCAAGTAATTAGGATTTGATCCTTTCTAATTCTACCATGATCCCACCACAAGTTAATCAAATCCCTTCTGAAGTGTAGGTTTTTCCTTAAGGAGAAGGGAATCCTCTCCCTCATTCTACATATCATGTAAATTATTCAAGGGGTAATCTTGGAGTTGAATTAAATGCTACAAATTTGGTCACATTAAGTGTCTCATTTAAGTTTTCTATATACTATGTGATGTTGAATCTCCTCATAAACATGATGTCAAGGATAATTCTAAAAAGAAAGTTCATACTCCTTTGTATCTCTAATAAAAAAAAAAAAAAGATCGGTATGGGTAAATCCTCCAAAGTGGGAAGGAAAAATTATCAAGATAAATTGAATAGGATTAGGGAAAATTTGATTGAATATGGGGTCATTCACTTTAGATTCTCAGCTCTCTATTTCCTAAAAATGAGAGTTCTTTCATGTAATTCTAGGGTTTTGATCATCACCCATATGTAGAAAATTAGTTCAAGAACTTATATAGATTCATAGACCTAATATTATCTTCCTTTAGGAGACAAAAATTTCTAGAGGAGATGTAGTTATTTCTTCTATTCTTTAGAAATGTATTCAATGTTATTTTTGTTGGAGCTTAAGGTTTTATAATAAGGTTAGCTTTCTTTTGGGACACTCGTCAACTCACTCATTTTATTCAAATAGTAATAATTTTATATCCTTTTTAATTCATTTTTTGACTCAAGAACCCCTATTTTCTTATTAAATATTCATGCCCATACCAATTTTCAAGGATAGGTGTGTTGGAAGAATGAAGAAGGAGACCTCTAGTTTGTTGTCTTTCTTTTCATTGATGCCATCATTATTTTATAACTGATTATCTACCCATCCAATAAAATATGTGCATGTTACTTTGATCTGGTAATTTGGTCTAGAATCACCCTGAAGTGTATGTCAGCTCATAATTTTGATATGTTTTTCAAGAGTATTAGATGCAGTCGTGATCAAAGAATCAATAATTCTAGTTGAATTGGTTGAAAGATTTGAATGAAAAAAAATTGGCTTACAATTTTGGTTTTCTTAGATCTTTTGGCCAAATTGTTCATAAAGTACACATTTCATGAAGGCTTATTATTAAGGCCTGGGCCTACCTAAATAGTATCTTGCATTCTTGGTTTAGAGCACCAAATAAGTTTTATTTTTTGGCTGACATGATATTTTGAGTTATGTATACTTTAATCCAATTAGGATGACCTAATTGATGTATGAACCATGTGTATAATGGAATATCCTTAAACTGAGCATATATATATAATTGAGATGCATATGATTCAACATATAGAGATAGAGAAGGTGTGGTACTATGAGTGTATGAAATAGAGTGATTTTGTGAAGTGGGTGATAGTTGTTGATAATTGTTTTTGCAAACTAGTGAAAAAAAAATTCTTGAGCTTAATTGGAACTATATTGAGTACTCAAGGTGCATTCCTTTCAGTTCAAATTTATGGTAGTGAGTCATATCTTTTTGTATTCTAGTGGTAAGCCATAACTTTTGTACTCTGGTTTTGAGCCTTTCAAGGGTAGTGTGTCCTAACAGTGTGCCATGTAATATTTTGTAACTGGTTATAATATATGGTGAGTTAATCCTCACCATGGATTTTCCCACTTCGGGTTTTCCACGTAACAATCTTGGTGTCTATGAGTTATGTGATGTTATGTTCATTTCCATGTTTTTACTTACTGCTACAACACTTGATATATTTTTATAATTGGATGGTTAGCAATCAATTGGATTGGTAGAATATTGATTCACCCCTCCTCTCAATATTCTATGTATTCAACAATTGGTATTAGAGCTTGGTTCCTTTTGTGAAGCTTAACAACTTAAAGAAGATCTTGAAGTTTGAACACATGACTGATAAAAAGTATCTTGTTCCTCTGGAAGAGATCTTTGGAACTAAGGAGCTTCATGGTACTCTTAAATATATGGAAAAAAGTGAAGATTAGAAAGAATCTCTGAAGGAAAACCTAAAAGAAGTTAATGAATGCATCAAGAAATTAAGAGAGCAAATCAAAAAATTCAAAGAAAGGCATAGAGAAGTTAGTAATCAGTTGAAGAAGGCTAATGAATACATCACTAGAAAAAAATTGTAAGTGGGAGAAAGAAAATAATTGAAGAATATCAGAAAGTCGAAATCCATGGTAAAATTGATGAATGCACAAAGCTTGAACAAAAAGTGGTGACACTAAGATCTAACTTAGTGATAGCAAGATCTCATGAAGAAAAATTTAAGACAAGTACTACAAAGCTTGATGAGTTGATTGCATTTTAGAAACTAGCTAAGGATAAAAGCAGTCTAGGACTTGATGAAGGACAAAGTTCAAAATCAAATTAGGTTCTAAAAAAAGTGAACAATCAAAGGAAGAATCAAAGCAATGGAAGGTAGATCAAGAATCATAGAAGCAACATCAGAAGGATTCCTATTTGACAACCCAATGCTCAAAGGTACCCATCTTTAAATGGTATTTGGTTTTCACATAATATATTTGGTCATAGGGCAACTGAATGTAGAATTAAAATGAACCAGAATAGAATCAATCAGAATTTTGGATTCTTTACTAGACAATGCTTTTCTTGCAATAAGTTTGCGCATAGAGCTATAGAGTGTACAAGTTAGACAATGATGAACATATTCAATATTTGTAGAATGACTTAATCTTTTCAAGGCTATTGCTATATATGATATGCTTTTGGACATAAAGCTAATTAGTGTAGATCAAGAATAAATCCAAATTATTTTGGTCAAAAACAAGTTGTGTGCTACAGCTACAATAAACCAGGACATATTTCCAAATTTTGTAGAAGAAAAATTGAGAAGAAAGCTAATCTGGAACAAAAGAACAAACTTATGAACAAAGTGGATCCTACTGAAGTAAGAAAATAAATGAAAAATATTTGGAAGAAAAATGAAGAACCTAAGAATAAGGATGAGTCAAATGCGTCTATACCAACACCTAGTGCAGATACCTCTTCTAAAAACTAAACCCAACAATGGTTTTAAGGGGAGTAGTGACTAAGAAATCTAACAAACCCCCAACATAAGAAATGTTAAGATGTGACACAAGGATATATGATGTAAAGCATCATTCTAAAGATGTCGAAGAAATTTCTGGTAAAAAATATGTAAATATAAAGAATCACAAAGCATTTTAGGGTTTATAGTGTACTTTACAAGGTGTTTATCATCTTTTGATGTTGGAGTGCATTTAATGCAAAATTAGGGAAAATTTGGTAATTCATAAAGTAAGAAATTAAGTCAAATTAAGTCACATTTTCAAATTGAAAGGATCAAAGCAAGTTGAAGAAAGTTGAAAAGTGATTCAAAGAAATTGGCATCAAACCCTAGTTTTTCAAAAAGTGTGAAAAGGAATTTACTATTAATCTAAACTTTGTGTATTCTAGTTTGAAGCTACTTTACAAGTAATTTGAGGAAAATAAATGGCTAAGTTCCTACATTTGTGAAAGTTTCTAAGAGACTCGACCTAAATTTAGAAGGTATTCCATGAAAGTCTTTGAAATGGACCCTTGGGTGCATTCTCACACATTCCAATTAATGTCTTACCCACTGAAGACACCAAAACATGCATTCAGAGAAAGTTGGAAGAATTTAACCACCAAGAACTCATGGATTTATGGACAGAAGAATTGACAAGAGATGATCATTCTATAAAATTTGAATATGAAAACCTAGTACAGAAGAAGCTAGATGTATGGAATTGGTTTCCTAACTTTTCAAATGAAATGGACTCTAAATTTGTTAGAATGGCATTGAGTAGGGTGCATAAAAAATTTATGTGGACAAGCGTAGTAGGGTTAATCACCAAGGAAGTGATTCAAGTTGTAAATGGTCTTTGTGCCATTGGACCTTTTCCAGTGCCGAAAGCTATGAAGAATAATGTAGTTGTGAAGATAAATATAGCCACATTTGATGGGAGAGCTTTGAATACTAGGCCTATCACAAAACCATATGTGAAGTATGTTGCTATCATGATTGGATAGAAAATATATTTTACTAATCAAGGGAATTTTGTGTCTGCTACAACAATTCATACCACATATGAAATGATAGTAAATAGGAGAGATTATGATCTATGTGAGCTACTCCAATAGTAACTTATGGTGAATTTGAGACTGATCAAGATAAAGAAA
Source organism: Sequoia sempervirens (assembly GCA_007258455.2). Classification (NCBI taxonomy): domain Eukaryota; kingdom Viridiplantae; phylum Streptophyta; class Pinopsida; order Cupressales; family Cupressaceae; genus Sequoia; species Sequoia sempervirens. The sequence goes on along the minus strand of VDFB02000007.1, from coordinate 148,586,660 downwards.
CACTCCTTTAAGTTTGGGACATTGGTAGTTTGTCTACTAGTTTACTTTTTGAGGGAGTTACTGGGAAGGAAAAATATCATATGGGAACACAACAGGCCAGTTGCTTATCAAATTTTTGAGCGCCTGCACAGTTTTCAAAACTTTAGAGCATGGAATAATGCATTGACTACATTCTTTGCAATTTTCCAAAATGATATGCATGATAGAGAAAAGGTTCCCAAAAGCCTAGTGAAAAAGTATGCAAAGGACATAACCTTTCTTGTAAGTACTGATGAATGCACCATGGGAGTAGTTGGACCCAAAACTCTCTAGATAGAACCATTGGGATATGAGGTTGATGAAAAAATTCCTGAGAGGATTATTGAAATGTTGCTAAGTAGTCCAAGGGACCCCTCTCTTCCTGAACATGGAACATATGAAGAAAAAGCTAAAGAAGTGCATTTAGAGACTTTTGCATTGCATACTGAAAAAACAACAAGAAAGGATGTTGAGGAATTATTACAAGGGTCATTCACTAAAGAGGAAATTGATGAATTGAAGGAAGCTCTTGATGAGAGAAAGTCCAAGGTAGCAGAACTATCCTCTAGACCTAATAAATCTAGAAGAATATCCTCTAGTACTACACCTACCTCTAGTGTCGATGAAACAAAGAAAGGAAAGAAGAAAGAACACAGTACTCCAGCATTAGTTGATGTACCTGTATCCACTGGACCCAATACTTGTGATTATAAAAGAAAGAACATACCCCTTTTTGCACCATTAGTTACTTCTGGAAGAAGAAGAGTAAAACAAAAGGAAAATAGGAAGAGAAGTTTAAGTGATACTATACCAGAAGAAATTGATCTTGGCATACCAAAAGAGAATTAGTTGAAAAGGAATAGAAGAAGGAGCACTTCTACTAGTAATGTAGAAACACATACCAGAGTTAATATTTTCACGAATGAAGAGATAGAGGAAGAAGAACAATATTTTAGAAATCACGTGCATGAAAAGAAGAATTAAGAAGGAATATATGATCCTAAGGAAGACATGCCTACCTTTACTATGGTAAGTGATTGACCATCTTTAAATCTAGTTTCCTTAGTAAAAAATATGATAGATGTCAAGGATATTATGTCAATTGTCTAATTGTATGATGAAGTTAATTATGAAGATAAAGAAACTATTTGTAATGCTTTCATTTAGTACATTGTTATTTGTAATGTGAGTATGGAGTCAATCTAGAAGGTGACTGACAATGTCTAGAAAGTGTTAGTACAAAGAAGGAAAGAGGCTATAAATGATTATGACAAGATGAAAAATGATGCATTGATTTCTTATGGATCCTATTTATCCCAAGAAGAGGTTGCTAATTTGTTAAGAGAATTTTCTACTTTATTTAGACTTAACATGCTTATGACTAAGAAGAAAAATAGTATGGAAAAATTAAGATGGGAAACTTAGGACATAATCAGAAGTTTGGAAAGAAATTATGGGACAAGAACTATTTTTTCATCCCATACAGCTCAGGAAGAGGAGCATGTTACTATCACAAAAATAATGAATCATCCAATCTTGGAAAGTGTTGGTGAGATACATGAGGTTTTAGAGACCCCTACCCCTCTGGATGATGCAAAGGATACTATGAGAAAATAGTCTGAAGATAAACACAAGGATGACACTATAATGTACTTGAAGAACATCATGAATATGCTAGAAACAATGGTGAGAATAGTAAAGGTGATGGTGAAGGGAGCAAGGATAAAAAGGGAAATGGTGATAAGGATGATGAGGAAAAAAACTAGAAAGAAAACAAAGATAAATCTTCTAGAAAATCCTCAAAAGAAGAAAAAGAAAAAAAGGAAGAGGAGAAAGAAGAAGAAAAACAAGAATAGGAAGTAAAGAAAGCCACCTTGGATGAAAGAAATGAAGAAGAGAAAACCAAAGTTGTCGAGCCATCAAATCCAACTAGAGAATCGTCCAAAAGCATTGTGAAAGGGTTATTGACAAGGCAACCAAGGCTACAACCAATTCTACCAACTTAGCTAGTCAAGCTGCATCACATCTATGATATGTATATTTGTCCAAGATTGCGCCAAGTGAGAAAATAAAGATTTGTGGCATTTTTTCAAATTTGTTACACAAGAAACTGATGAAGCTTATTAGAAAGGGAATGTTGATAAATGAGGATATTAGGGATTTGTAGGAAATATCCTTAGGTTTTATAACTTGAAACAATGTAAAATGGTGGGGGTGATAGTGATTGCTTTTGTATGGTTTAGAACATAGAGAAAAACCCACTTTCTAATTATTTCATTGAAAGGAAACCCTAAAGATCTCAATCTAAATATGCAAAAGAGAAAGATATCTTCTAATAGGGATGTCCTAATGTCTTATTGTAAACTAATGAGGGGTTCACCTCCAAGAAAGGGATTGGAAAGAAAAATACAATGTAAAGAAAAATGCTTAAATCTAATGCAATGCAATATTTCACTGACTTAAAAATGCATGTAAAATAAAACAAAAAGCTGGAAGATGAAATGTGTGCACCTGGGAATCTAAAGATGACTAGATGAAGCTCTAAAATTCTAAAAATAATATTTTTTAATGTTGACTGAGACTCATTGCCAAACTAGGTGATTTAGTCCTAGATCTAGGTTTCTATGTAGAAACTAGAATCTAGCAAATGGGTGTCTGAAACAACAAAAACCTAAAAAATGACCTAAATTGGGACTCATACACTAGAATTGGCATATCATCCTAGTTAGGGTTTTTTGAAGCTTTAAAGTTTCAATCTGCTCTTTAATGTCTGCTATGTCCTTCCTAATTGATTTCTAGATTCGAAACTGTAATTTGCAGCCTGTAGAAGTCTGCCAATGATCTCCAATGAAAGGTGACAATTTTGAACAATTTGAACAATTTGACAACTTTCTCCTAATTTCTCTTCAAAAAAATTTCAACATAAACCTGCAAATCACACACTAAAGAGAGTGAAAAATGTTTTTTTGCTAGTAGAAAAGGGTTTTCCTTAGTTAGACCTCGTTTTGGTAATCATACCTTGAAATGAAATGAAATAGGAATGGAGAATGATGAATGAAAAAATATGATGTCGCAACTCACCAAACCCTAGCAATAAGAGGTTACAAACATGTATGAGATGGCTACAATGGATGTATATCTTAACTCTTGCTTGAATAGGATATATCTTGAATGAAATGCTAGCTTGAATCATGAAACCCTACACCATAATTGTTAGCTCAAAAATAAACATGATGCATGAAGACTTTGACATGATGCTTGATGCCTGAATAATGCTCTAAAAAAATTGATAATCAACTCTTGAATGCTCTTGTAAACACTTGAATTCTCTCATGAACTCCAATGTATAGATACTTGAAGGCTTAGGATGATATCTTTAATGCTTATGATGTTATATGAAAAGTGAGTGAAAGAGCCTTGTATTTATACATAATTATATAAAAATTCCTCAAATTACAACACTACAAGTCGACATTTGATCTAGGAGGATAAAATACCACCAATAATTTGAATTAATTTTAATTTTGGGCCACACGAGACTCATATGCCCAAGGTGGTGTATGTGTCCCACATCACTAAATTTGGGCTACACAACCTAAAAACACCTAAATTATGATTGGATGTTGATTTGTGTTGGGACTATCCTCAAAAATATGCATTAAATGAGGCTTTTGGATGCAAAATGAAGCCAATTAAAGCACAAATAAGCACAATTATTTATGAAAACCCTAGAAAAGTGTGAAAGTGTGTTACAACACTCTACATAAGGAATAATTTAAGCACATATTGGTTAAAAAGAGGTTTATTAGGCTCAATTAATTAATAAAACCTTAGAAAAGTGTGAAAGTGTGTTACAACACTTTACAACACCTTAGCAAGGTAGAAATTAAGTACATTTAGTTTACAAGGGCCCAAGACCTAATGTGAGTGTGTCAAACACATTACAACACTAAATCAAGGCAACATTAAGTTCAATTAACAATGAGGGCCCAAACAAGCAAGGAAAAATAAAGGGATACTTTTTTCATTAACACGTTTAGCCCCAACTTTAGTGAGAGGATGAACTTGCTTCAAACTCACACTAAAGTAGACAAACATGCATCAAGAGGGGTCTAAGTACACCAGTGCCAATAAGATAGGATGACAACAATCAAGAAGGGTGATTAATCCCCTAGGATCAAGATCCCATGGAAAACCAATATAGGCAGAAAAGAACACACATGAAAATGGTATAAAGAGCAGCATTAAGGCACAAGCATACACTACCAAAGAAACAATAGAAGAGAAGAATTAGGGGTGGATCAAGCTTTGACCATTTGTCTATCTCAATATTGATTAGATCTAAGTTATTTATCTAAAAAAATGCATGCTCACGAGGCAACATAACTGTAGGCTATCTATTGGATGAGTAATCCAAGAAGGTGAGACACATACACACATGGCTGGTATGTACTCTCACACACACATGAGTGGCTAAGGGAAAGTCATGCCTCAATTGGGATTCCTGTTATACCTCTAAATCATTTTAATAAGGCGCCATGCAAAAATGAATTTTGAGCTTCATGAGGAAAGCAACATTTCGTATGCTTAGAGTTCATGAACAAACAAGATGGCTCCATAGTCATGCAAAGTGTGTGATGTAAGGTGGCCATATAACTAAAAATTAAAATGCAACAATAAGGAATGTTCAAAGGACTCTTGCTTAGTTCATTTGAGATCTTAACTTAGGGTACATTGTGCCTAATGTCTCCAAGAGAGGACCAATCAAAGAATAGAATATTCGCTACTCAGGGGATGCAGTGTGTCGCATCAAGCCACTAAGAGGAATGTAATATGCTAAGATAAATCACACTCTTGAGGGACATCACAACCAATGTTACCACAAAGTGAAAGATGCATCACATAAAGTAAGAAGAATACACCATGAAACATGATAAAATGCAAAAGAATAACACCAATATATGCCCCCAGTTTAAAGAAATTGCTAAACACCATACTGTGAGAAATTACTTTAAAGTGGAAAATGATCAATGCTAACAATAAAGAAGACATGAGAGTCAACTTGGAAATCCCTATGCCAATTCATATGTTTCTGAGTAGAGCTATGTCATAAAAAAGGACGGGTTACCCCCAAAATGAAAATCCAAACACATAAGGGATCCATGGATTTTCAGTCAGTATGTTCTTGCTACAATGTTACCACAAAGTGAAAGATGCATCATCATTCCCCAAATACTCATAGAACTGGAAGAATGACACAAAGAGAGAAAAAACAAAGGAAAATTTTTTTGGCTCAACATGGAAGAGACCTAAATGTCTCGACGCCTTGCATCATCCCCAAAAGGAAAGCACAAGACAAATGAAAAAAATATAAAGGAAACTTTTTTGGGTCAACATGGAAGAGACATGAATGTCTTGACACCACGCATCATCCCCAAAAGGAAAACACAAGACAAGAGAAAATTTAAAAGGAAAAATATTTGAAAGGTTTACAACATAGAGAAGAATGTAGGTACAAATAGAGAAATGTCACAAAGATGGAGAAAACATCAAACAGAACCATACGGGGAATCACATTACTCACATGCGAGTCAGCCTACAACAGGTCGTCTGTAGCGCAATTGTGTTCATTGTATGTTGACAGTGGGAAACTATCCAAAGGGATAATAGCAAGTTCTAAACTAGGGTTATTACTAGGTTCAATGCTCTTTTTATGAGAATTATCGTTTAAGCTCATAGAAGAGAAAAATAGTGTATTCAATTCATTATGCACCTCCTCATCAATTTTAGCAATCTCCTCATCATCATCTAAATTAATCACAATAGGAGGTCAAATGATAATTTATAAAGAAGGGTTTAACTCTTGTTGTGGTAGAATTATAGGATATTTTTGTTTTAGGGAGGGGTTATGAAGAGCACAAAGATTTACTGAGAGGGGGGGGGTGAATCAGTAAATCAATCAAACTTTCAATTCTGAATCTTTTCAAACTTATTACAATCAACTTTTACAACCTTCTAAACGTACTTAAAATCTTATCAGCATCAACCTTTGATATGAATCAATTTACAAAAGTTGACACAAATTTATTGAAAACTTTAAATGACTTTTACAAGTGGAAGTAGGCACCAACCTACTCGTTTTACAAAGAAGATGATTTAGTAGGTTGCAACCTACAAGGGACACCCAAACCTCTTGATTATTTAGTAGACACCAACCTACAAGGAGCACCAACCCCTAATGCAAGGCACCAACCTTGACTTGATGGTTACAAGATGCCTTCAATCTGACCTGCACTATCCCTATCCTCCAATCTGCCTTGGTGATGAATGATCTCACACTTAGCCCACACAAGAAGATGGGACTTCAGATTTAGACTACCCACTTACACAACCACACTAGAAAACCTCATTTGGATGTCAATTATATAATATTTTCAAAGGTTGCAACAATTGGTGGAAGAACACAACTCTGCCACTTCATATTTCAGCCATACCTTTTCAAATATGCCTCTTAATCTTAACCGATCTTTCCTTAAATCATTTATCTCCCTTTTTATTTTTGAATAACAATATACTCCATATTTCTTCAATAGTCCCCCCTTTTTAAACATTCGCATCATTCAGATATGCAACCTTCTAGTATTCTTTCAAACCCGACCTTTCAAAAATTAGATTAATCTTTAATCATTAAAATTGATTAGAAGATAACATCACAACTTTTCAAGATGCAAGCAGCTCTCTTGAAAAGGCATCTTTTAGTGAGGTACTTAATAAACAATATGTTCTCAAAAAATGTCCCTTCAAACTTATTAAGTAAAAGACGTCTTTGCTTAAGAGTCTCTTGATACAAAAAGCATTCTTTCTTAATGATACGTGTCACTTCATATCTACTTGAGGCGTGCCACTTACAAATTGTTAATCTCTTTTTTTTATCAAACGGCATCACTTCAGAATTATCAAAAGAATCGCACCTTTCTATTTTTTGTGTGTATTAGTCTTCTAACTAATTTATCTTGCATCATCACGTCTTTTGAAGATTGTGCTTTCTAGAACTTGCATCTCTTGATAAAAACATGTGTTTGCTTTAACAGCCACTTTTTGTTTTTTTGTTTTTTTACTTTAATTACATCTATGAAACTTGATCAACCAATGTTTCATAACTAGTCAATTGCTCATGAATCTTCATCTTTGAAAAATCATTATCAACAAAGCAATGCCTCCAACAAATGAACTTCCTAGAAAATAATATGATGTATCAATAGAAATATTATAGGGGTGGCTCTGACTCAAGATCGATTGTCTTTTTTTTACGATTGTTTTATCTAGCTTTAACACTTGCACGATATATGTCTTGACCCATGGAATTTTTTACAATCCACTCCAAGATCATTGCAACCCAAAAACAAATAGAATAGATAGCAAGTATTAGAATCTATAGCTGGTGAGTACATGTTTTGTCTTCTAGCTCCTCCACGACATGACCATGTTGTAGCGCTAGGTATTGGTGATGCACTGTTTCCTTCCTTTTTAAGCTACGCAGCTCCTTCAAAGAATGTAATATCGGATCCAATATGAGACAACAAATTCAACTATTGTAAGCTTCTTGGTAATCTTCAATGCACTAAATTTCTCATCATCTTCATAGGCTCCTCACACTGCATAGGCTCTTATAAGTCTGATATACTTTCCAACATGCCTATGTTGGAATACAAGGTTGCACAATGACTTCTATAAGTCTAGTATACTTTCCTGATTATTTGTAGGTTTCACACAAGAGTTTGATATTCCTCATCAAGCACTTCATCACACGTCTCCATGCCTTTGACAATAATCTTTATATCATATCTTTGACATTAACGATGATATGAACAGATTGAATGAAACTTGAGTGATCCATGTTCTTTGTATCTTGTTTAGGCATATTTGTACGATTTGTGGTGTTTAACAACAAAGAAAATTTGACATCAATGACAACATTTCCAACAAGGTAGACTCATCATGCATTTCTTCAGTCAAGTTTGGGTCTTGATTTTCTTTGTTTATTTCTTCATTTAACCTGGGAGCAAGGGAACAACGTCTATGCCTATGCTCTCTAGAACATTTGTTTCTTTTAGTTTTTTTTTCAAGCTATATTTGTGTAGGTGCAAGTTGATCAACCATAGGTTTATTTTCTTCCCCAAGGGGAGGAAAAAAAGGAACCATGGGAGGTTGTTCAACTACTTTCCCTTTGACTTTGTAAAATTGTTTTATTCTAGGAGATGTGACAAGATTGTTTTCATTGTCTCTTGGTCTTTTGTTGGAAGTAGGTGAAGGTTTTGTCTTAGGCTAATATTGGATATTTGGAATTTCTTCTGGTTCAATCATGGCTTCATCAAGGATGGTAGGCTTGGTCTTGGGTGGAAGTATGTTTTGGAGGGATAATTCTACTATTTTCTTTGCCTTGAACTTTTGGCGGGATTTGAAAAAGAAGTCTCCTTGTGGTTTGATAGGCTCTATAGGCTCAAGCCAAAAGAAGTCTAAGGAAAAATTTTCATGAGAAGACAAAGTGTTAAAGCCACTAAGATGGACAGTGAAAATTTCATTGTCAAAAGGAAAATTTAAACATTTATGTACAACCAAATGCACTGCATTCATGGAGCAAAGCCATAGATATCCTAGCTTCATACGAAATTAGTCTGATTGTGGGATGATGGAAAATGAGATATTTAATATTTTTGGTCCTACTTGTAAAGGTAAGGTGATTGATCCCTTTGTAGGGCAAGTGAAACTGTTATGTGTCTTGACCCATGCTTTCAGTTTATCATATATATCTTGATAGATTTCATGTAGAGGTAAGAATTTCTCTATGATCACATTCTCTCCATAGATGGGATCTATTAATATCCCAATAGTGGGCTTATCATAGATTCAACCGGCTATGTAAAGAGGACCATTAGGTGTATGGTTTAAGTATAATTTTAGAGGAGAAAACAATCACAAGAGTATTTTTCTTTTGGAATTTACGAGGAATGACATCTATCACTCCTACCATATCATCCATAGGATCATGTTGACCAGTGTCATTGTTATCATCATTTGTATCAATGTTCATCATGTCACTATTTGTAGTTTCACTAGCTTTGACAAATGAAATATTATGTTTTGTCATGGGGTTGGTAAAAATTTGTACGTTTTGGTTAGGAGGGGCAAAAAAACTTATTTCCTTGATCACTAACACCTTCAACGGAAAGACGACCAAAATCAATGAGGTCTTGCACAAGATGTTTAAGATGCTTGCAATGTTCTATAATGTGTCCATTTTTTCAATGATAATGACAATAAGAATTTGGTATGTAGTTTGCAGGTAATGGTTTATTAGGATCGTGAGTTTTAATGGGAGGCTAGGTGATCATATTTTGCTATAAGAGTTGTGACATTGTATTGTGAAGGGTATTGGGTAAGGGGGTAAATTTCCTTTTCGGGTCCCCATAGCTAAAGGGTTTCACTATTTTAGCAACATATACTTGGTTATTGACATTCTGAGTTGTTTGTTGAGGGGGATTGAATTGAAGGAATCCTTTATTCTATTTTCTAAAAGGTTGAGAATTGTTTTGGTTTGCAGACTTAGACTTCTCAATTTGGCTAGAGATGGGTTTGGCATCATGACTACTAACCAAATTTTGATAATCATGGAGGGTAGTACATAAGTTCATGAATGAGGGGAATTTCATCATGGTAAGCTTATCTTGTATATTTTTTCGCAAATTATCTATTTACATCTTTTGAAGGTGAGGGTCAGGAACCTTGAAATCTATTTGGGAATAAAGTGATTGGTAATGTGAGATTAAATTTATAATCTTTTCTTCTTCTTTTTGCTTGTATCTCATTGAACCATAAAAATTTTGGTGCTATGCACTCTCTTGCTCTCTTAGGGTTTTTCACCTAAAAGGAGATAGATAGGCCAAAAACTGTGGTGGTTCACTCCAATTAATGTATGTATGATGGAATTATGCCTAAATGGAATGATCTAAATGCATAAAACTGATAAAATTGATTGATTATTTATGCAAAACCTAAGAAATGAGAAGTGTTTGAAAACATAATGAGGTATGCAAAAATCAACTCGAAACATGCCCAAATGAACTCAAAACTTAATGAAATTAAACAGAGTGAACCTAGAGATGGAATTTTTATGATGGAAGGTTTTGGAATGCTAAAAAAAATCAATGTTAATGACCAGTGGGACTCATTCACCACTGATGGTGAACCAGTCCTGCTTTTGGTAAACTTTGTTGAAATTGGTTTCTGACTGTCGAGAACTGAATTATGATGAAATCACCTTTTCCAGCGTGGTAGTGGGACTCATTCACCACTAATGGAAAATCATTCCTCCCACAAGAATCTACAAATTCAAAACTCAACTTTGTGGATCTAGATCTACACTTGTCTTCTTGTTGGGTTGATAGAAACAAATATGTAGAAAATGGACTGAATGTTATCACCAAGCTTGAATTAGGGTTTAGTTGACTTGAATAGATTTGATGACTTATTGACCACTTTTCAACACCTATTTCTTTGAAAAATCTACCTGCAAGACCTATAAAAACACATGCAAATAGGAGGGAAATGGTTAAGGGTTAGAGTATAGGGATTTTCCTTGGTCAAATCCCACTTTGGTAATCAAACCCTTGATAAAGAAATGAAATGAAATAAGAAAGGAGTGATGAATAAACAACATGAAAATGTCATAAACTCACCAAATCCTTGTTGTTGAAATCTAAGGATATGTCAATGGCCTCCCCCAAGATGCTTGATTCAATGATGCAATGTTGCTCAAATGCTCGAATGAGATGATTGAATGGATGTGTGAATGCTTGAATGAATGGATGAATGGGGGTTAAAATGGATGGAAAAACACTTATTTATACAAACTTATGCCCTAATTACCAAAAAATACATCACATGCCAACATAAGGTCTTAATGAATAAAAACCTAAAGGAAATTTGAATTTATTTTGAATTTTGTGCCAAGAGTGACTCATTCGCCACCCATGGTGAATGGGTCCCACTAAAGGCTTACAAGTGGGTGTCAGGAATTAAGTTGATTTTAATGATGTTTGTTATTTTTTATTCAAGAACACACTTAGTTAAGGCCTATAAGTGCATAAAGGGGCCAAATAAAGCATAAGAAAGGTGTAATTATTGATGACAAGCCCAGAAAAGCGTGAAAGTATGTTACAAGACTTTGCAACACTTTGGAATAGGACTTGATAATGGATAAAAAGGGAATATTTAGATGAATTATAATAAGAAGAGCCTAGAAAAGTCTAGAAATGTGTTACAACACTTCACAGCACCATCAAAAGACATCATAATTTGAATGTTCAAGACCTAATGTGAATGTATAAGTCACATTAAAACATTAAATCTAAGCAAAATAATCCAAGCATCATAGGAAAAAGACCTAAATGACCATGAAAATATCCAAGATCCATTTTTGTATGGTACATTTAGCCCCCACTTTAGTGAGAGGGTGAACTTTCTTCAAACGTAGCCATGCATATCGAGAGGGATCCAAATGCACTTATGCTAGAAAGATGAGATGATAATGATCAAGAGGGATAATCAAGCCCCTGAGATGAAGATCCCATGGAAAACTAAACATAAGAACAAAGGAACACAAGTGTGAAAAAGAAAAGGAAAAGCAAGAGAAAAAGGAAAAGTTAGATCAAGCTTCGATCCTTTGTCCAACTAGTTGTGGATCATATTTAGGGTTTTTGTCCAAAAAAAGAAATGCATCCTCATTCTGGGGCAATAGAACTCATGGATGTCCATAGGGTGAGAAGGACTAGAAGGTGAGAAACATATACTTGGATGGTATGTACTCACAAACACATAGGTGGCTATGGGGAAAGTCATACCTCAGAATGGGCTTCCCTCTCAACTATATCAAAGTTATACCTCCTAAAAACTTTAATAAAGTTCCACAAAGGAATGTGGTTGTTTGTGCTTCATGAGACAAGAAAATCTTCATATACTTAGTACTCATGAACAAAAAGGATGGCACCATAGGCATGCAAGCTGTGTTATGCAAGGTGGCCATGTGAATGTAAAAATTATGTAAAATGCACAATAAATGTTCAAAGGAGTCTTGTTAAGTTCATGAGAGGTCAATAACTTAGGGAACATTGTGTATAACGTCTCCAAGAGAGGACCAATCAAAGAATAAAATATTCACAACTTAGGGGATGTAGTGTGTTGCATCAAGCCACTAAGAGGAATGTAATATGCTAAGATAGATCACACTTATGAAGGACATTGCACCAAATGTCATCCAAAAAGGGACAAATGCATCGTATAAAGTAACAAGGATGCATTAAAAACCAATAATGCAAATGAATAATGCCAATGTATGCCCCCACTTTAAAGGAATTGCTACACATTGTTCTATGAGCAATTACTGTAAAGTAGCAAATGAAAATTGTAAAAAAGAAACAAGACATGAGAGCCAACTTGGAAAGCCCCTATGCCAAGTCATATGTTTCTGAGTAAGGTTGCCTCATGTGAAAGAAAAGGAACAAAAGAAAGATGGGTTTCCCCAAAAAAGGAACACTCCAAACTCATAAGGGATCTATGGGTTTGGGGTCAGTATGTTCATTATTGCAATGTTATTATTAAAGGGCTTGGAATTGTCATCATTCCCCAAATACATAGAAGTGGAAGAATGACACAAAGAGAGCAAAGAAAAAGGAAAAATAAAATCTATTTTGGGTCAACGTGGAGGAGAAATTGCAGTCTCAACACTTTGCATTGTGCCCAAAAGGATAAACACAAACAAAAATAAAATGAAAAGGGAAAAGAAAAGAAAAAGCTTTTGGGTCAACATGAAGGAAAAATTTTGGTCTCAATGCCTTGTGTCATCCCCAAAAGGAAAACACAAGAAAAAGGAAAAGGAACTGATTAGGTCAACAAGGAAGATACATAGGGTGTCTCAACTCTTTGCGTAATCCCCAAAAGGAGAAACACAAAACAAAGGTGAAAAAGAAAAGATAAAGTATGACATATAGAAGAATGGAAGTACAAATAGAGGAAGTGCACAAAGAGAGGGAAAACATCAAACACACATTACGAGGGAACAATATACACACATAGAATCACACCAAAATAAAGAAAAAGGAAAATGAAAAAAGGCTAGTTAACGCAAATGCAAGTCAACCATTAATTGAGTTATTCACTTCACAAGATCAAGTAGGATAAGTGGAAGGTAAATAATGCAATTAAGAGACAAGGACAAATGCAGTACTAGGACAAGGCTAACAAGCTCTTGCCCCTACTGAGTGTAAGGAAAGAATGATCCAACGTGGGTGATAGGAAAGATCATGCAATAGTGAGAATTGAAAATTTTACAACTATGGCATGATGAGGGGATTTGATTTAGGGAATTATGGGATGATAGGATAACAATCGGTATCAATGAAGTGATACTTGTACTCAGGATGTCCTTCAATATCTGGCATTCATCACTATGATGTCCAAGAACACGATGGTATTTACAATATGGTACATTAGAATCTTTAGGACGGATGACCAACCTATTTGAAGGTGGTAATAGTATAAGACCTCTATTTAAAATAATTTACAATTTCCTTTCACATTCAAGTGGTGGATCGAGAGGAAACTTTAGTTTTTTCAATTTGTAAGGTCATTTTTGTTTTCTAGATTCACCTTTTTCATGAATTGAAGGGGGAAGAGGACCCATGGGGATCCTAGAATCCTTTTCATTGAAATCATGTAATGGTTGTTCACGTGGAAGGAGAACATTCAAATCAAGAGGGGAATCAAAGATCACCATGTCATCATCATGAAGTCTCTAATATTCAAAAGGAGGCTTGTTGTTATGAGGAGGATCTTTATATCCTAATCCGATGGTTTTCTCATCTATTAGTTTTTGTTCTAAAAGTTGGTGAATGTCATGATCAGTTGTTGTGTCACATCCTTGTTTGCTTAAGATAGTAAAACCCTTGCCATATGTTTCTTCAAGGTTGATTGGTGTGTTTGTAACTTTGTTATCATAAAATGGTTGAGGAATTGCTTGGTTAGAGGAACTAGATCCACCTATTGGAGGGAACTTAGGTCCTTCATTTGTTTCAGGATGTAGGTATCCAAATGTATCAAGAGGTGGGATAGTAGGAAGGTCTTGTGACTTCATGGATGGGTAAAAGTCTGTATTGGCTTCAAGGTTGTCAAGGTAGTCATTTAAGAACTTGTTCATGCTATCATCATCTTCTCCAATTATGTCAACAGCACAAGGAGGACATTCGTGAGGAGTTGAAGGAGCACGAGGAAGCTCAAGGTCATTAGGATCATAGCCAAAGGCACAATTTGACATGTCCACTAAGGATTTTAATGAATTCCGAAACTTATTAAAGCAAAAGTCCATGATGAAAATGAATGAAAGTAAACTAATATGCAAGAAAGAGAATAAAATAGAAAATTTGGAAAGTACAACATAAAGAAGTAGAAAAAAATTATAACACAGAAAATGGCTGAAAATGTAGTTCAGAATGTGCAACTGGATTGATTCGCACAAGGTGGTGAATGAGTCCAGGGTTGATTTTTTTGTGATTTTGCAAAAAAATTAAAGTGATTTTTATGCTTTTCTAATGAAGATGTAGAATTTGAGTTTTTGTAATGTTTTGAAGAGAAAAAATGAAATCTATATGAGATATTCACTAATGCAAGTTTGTGAATCCTAGGATGCAAAGGCTAATGCTATGAGTCCTAGGTTTTAGGGTAAGTGCACAAAGTTGAGTCCACGAAACGTGGAAGTTTTTTGCCTTAGACAAAAAATTGAAATCGGCATCCAACAAATGGGATCCCGATTTAATAAACGGGATCCCGATTTTTAAAAATCGGGATCCCGTTACGGTTCAGGATCCTGAGCCTGAGATCAAACGGGATCCCGCTTTTTAAAAATTGGGATCCCATTTCCCGTCGGACTCTGAACCAATAGATACGAAACAGGATCCCGATTTATAAAATATGGGATCCTGATTTATAAATAACGGGATCCCAAGTTGTATAAATCGGGATCCCGTTTTATACTGCTATTTATTTTTTTTAAAAGAACAATTTTCACTGCTCTGCGAACGGGACCCCGAGTGAGTGTTGGTGACAGCGACCCCACGACCAGCTACAGGTACCCCACCTAAACACCATTTCTTTGCATTTTTTTATTTTGAAATGAAATTTTAAAAGAAATGCATTAATTTAGCATGTATTTTTTTTAATTTATGTCACGTTTTAATCATTTTTTTAATTGTTATAGTAGAATTCAATAATTGTAAAAATAGACGAAAACTTGCAATCAAACTTAAATGTTTTTTAATAAAAATGAAAGTAAAAACCTTGAATTGTGTTTTAGAAACAAAATTTAACTTTTAAATCTTAAATTGTTCGATTAAACCCAAAAAAAATTGATTTTGAAAACCCTAATTGAAACAAAACAAAAAAAATTGCATTTCAAAACCCTAGAAATCGAAATGAAATAAAAACATCGCATTTACAAATCCAAATCAAGCTTTTTGAAACCCTGAATTCAAATCAAACGAAAAAAATTGAATTTGAAAACCCTAGTTTGAATTGAAACGAAAAAATTTCATTAAAAACCCTAATTGTTTAAAACTGAAACCCTAAATTGAATTGGAACAAAAAAATTGTTAAAACCCTAAATTGGAATCGAACAAAAAATCATTCACATTGCTTAAATGTTTTAAATTTTATTTGCTTTGTATGGAAAAAATGATATATATTAAACTTTAGTTTCAATTTTAAATTATAATTAGATTAGAAATCAATATGTTAAAGAATGGTTAAAATTCATAAAGTTTATCTTGATGTTTGTTTGCAAATTTAGTTAACAAATTCATAAATCTAAACACATACAATCGATTCCAATTGACACTAACTTGCAACTCTAAATTATGCCAAGGGCCACCCAAACTTCACCCTAAGTTTGCTAAACCCTAGACCCTAAACTGTAAAATCTAAACCCATAACACTAAAGCATTTGAAATTTATGAACCCTAGACCCTAATCTTTCATTGGACATACCTAAAATTATGTAGGTTCAATGTCAAGAATGGGTCTATTTGGTAGATTTATGAAAACTATTTTGAGTATCTAGAATGCCATAAAAGTATAATTATAGCAATTCCAATTGGAAACACTTGGGTACATATATATCGTATGAAATTTAAATCTAGGAAGGTGTCTATCATATAGGCGAGTGATCCTAGATAATAATCCACCCATCCTCAATCATAATGGATTATTTAGCAATTAAGAGAGATTCAATTTAACCATAAAATTACCTATATTTTGATACTATATAGATTTATGTGGAAGGATAGAAATGCATCAATATGCTTTGTGCCATCTTTTATGAATATTAATATTTAAGAAAAATCTAGATAAGATTGACCTAAGTAGATGATTTATGTAAGGGCTTTTTAGTGAACAAGTGACACACCATGGAGATTGGGATGGTATTTAAATTCTTATTTATAAATATAGTGTACCCCCTTTAAATTTGTATTTGGTTTTTATAATGAGTTGAAATTATCAATGTGTTACATAAAAGAAATTTGTGCTTAGATATATTTAAATTAGATAATAAAGATATAGTTATATAAAATAGGGAATCCAACATGAGGAATAAACCTTTAATGTGCCATTGTGTGCATCTAATTTATGCCAATGATTTAGTAAGAGTGATCGTCTAAGAGGATGAAATAAGCCTTGAAAAATTGTAAGATCTAACACTATTTTAATGTAGTTTTATATGTGTGTACATGTCCACTATGTTTTTTGAGTTTATGTTAATGTAAGATAAGGAGGATTGGTGGATATATTTGAAATCTAAAGAAAAAACAAAAATGATGTGAATATATAGATATATATTTTAAAATGATTCTTTAACTTATCTATATTAAACATTGTATATTATCTCTATATTACTATCATGGCTTGATTTTCATTATGTCTACTAAATGTTGCTATATTTATTCATTGTTGTAATTAAATTATAGGGCTCAATGTGTAATCTATTTTACATCAAATTTTATAGTAGACTTATAATCCTAGAATGTTTGTAAATTTAATAGCTAACAAATAACTTGATAGGTGCAACTAAAAACCAAAAAGTGTGGTTTGATTTATCTCCATTAGGCTAGAAAGCTAAAAAATCTACTAGGTTTATCCCTATTAGGTTGAAAACCCAAAAGTGTAGCTTAATAAGTACAAGTGGTGAAAACTCACAAAAGCACTAGAAACTAATCTTTGCAAAACTACCCTTGACATATCAAAAAAAGCCAAAGGTCACCATATGTCATACCTACATATAGGTTGTATAGTTATATTAGATACCTTATAGTATCTCCTATTGGTTACATATGTTTGAAGATGACATTAGCGACACATCCCTACATTTATATGAGATATATTATTAACATGTCATGTTACACATATGCTAAGATACTCAAATATGGATAAGGAGAAATAGGGAATATATATTAGAAGAGAAAGATATACTAAGCTATCCAATATTATATTTTTGTACTTAGTGTAGAAGAGAAATTCTAGACCAAGAATGCAAGTGCAAACTCAATACTCTACTTCTAATGAAAGGTAAATAAAATAATGAAAGATTAGAGAAGCATAATATGTTCCATAACATTATTTTATGGCTCTAAATGTATGTGTTGATGTTGCTCTTTGGTTCTCTAATGTGATAACATATACATACAAATTTTATCATATGGAAACATTTGGGGATGTCATTATTTTATAGAGTTGAGGGGAAAGGAATGGAGGACTAGTTTTTTTTGGAGGACTAGAATTTCATGAGAGAATTTTTGAATTTGAATTTGAGAGGGAAGAGAGAATTAAATGTAGGTGGTTGGGTTGATGGAGGGCTTGTGTTGACTTGATTAGGTAGATGGGAATAATTGAATGCTAATTTGAATTTGGATTGAAGGTAGTTGGAAATGAATGGCTATGATTAGTCTAATTGATTTGATGGCTAGGATAGATTATTAATTTCATTTTAGATTTGATGAAGTGGAAGTAAGTTACATTAGTTTGAGTTTGGATTGGTGATTTGGAATTATTTTAATTTTAAGCTATGGATGTGACATGATTATCCCCTTAATGGTTGATTAAAAGTTAGGATTTGGGGATTTTAGCTAATTAAATAGTAAACTCTAAAGTATAAACTGTAAACCCTAAAGCCATCATTTTTTCTTAGGCTCTTAATGAAATTTGGTTGTCTTAGGTAACTCCACCAAATTTCATTACCTTATGCCATGTAATTGTTTCCTAGGATCTTGCAGCATGTAGATCCCCTTAAGCTATCCTATTACCTTAAACCCTAAACTCTAAAGTATAAACCCTAAACCCTAAAGCCATCATTTTTTCTTGAAAGGTTGTTAATGAAATTTGGTTGCCTTGGGCAACTTCACCAAATTTTATTCATTTGAGCCATGCCATTTTCTCCTAGGACCTCACTAGACGTAAATCCCCTTAAGCCATCTTGTCACCCTAAATCGTAATTCAATTTTCTTAAGGGGTTCCAATATGACATTTCTTAAGGGGATCAAAGAAGTTCTTAAAATTTGGTGATCAAAGTTGCCCAAGGCCCAACCAAATTTAACAATAATAAGATCTTGCAAGATTATACAATATCAATAGTTAATTGTATATTCATTCAAATAACATATGCCTTAGACATATAAATGAGGCATTGTTTAGAAGTGAAGAATGTGTCCACACCTCTGTGAGGATGTTTGCATCTAGGATGCAAACCCTTGTTAATCTTGTAGAAACATGGATGGGATAAGTAGATGAGAATAGAGCAATGGCTAGAGGAGAGGGAGGAACTCCTAATTTTGAAAAACACAAAGAAATGAATATCTATGCATTAGAGCCATAATAGTTTATAAATTAAAACAATGATCTTAAATAGTTATGAATTTATAAATTTGGTGAAACGATGGATATTTTGTGTGATGAATTTATAAATTTAGTTTTCCAAATGGATATTTTTAGTGACATGAATTTATGATTTTGGTTCTATATGGATATTTTTAGTGACATGGATTTGTGAAGTTGGTGGAATTTATAAACTTATAATGAATAGTATATAATAGTATATATTTTATGACTATCTACTAGATCATGATTTCTCCTGCTGAAAAATTGTGTGTGTGTTAAAGACACAAAATGAGATTTTGTGAATGTTTCAAGTTTATTGTTTAGTATGTATGTGCATGTATTAAAAATTTGCATAATAGTTCTTAAATTTTAAAATTTGTATATGTATGTATGTATAGTTTAGTTTAATGATTTGTACACATGCAAATTATGCATCATATTTTTTATTTTAAATGTACATGTACATACATTTAATTTTTAATTTTGTATGGAAATGCTCTTGAGTTGAACAAAATCTGTATATATATGTGCATTTCAATTAAATATATGAGCTTAATATATATGTTGCTCATCCTATTTCAATTAAATATATGATCTTAATTTTTGTATGCACATGGACTATTTTGTATGATTTAAAATGCAGGTGCACATTATATCAAGCATATATCATGGATGATTTTTAACATTGATGACCATCATCAATCCACCACGAGCCCACGGCGGATCCGCCTCCCTCCCCCCCTCCACCTGCACCTCCACCTCCCCCTCCCCCTCCCCCTCCCCCTCCCCCTCATATGCCACCTCCAGCACTTATGGCATCTAATGAGGCTCGCTTGAGAGCATGAATAAATGATCAAGTCGCATCCTTACAGACACAAATCAATGCTATGCGGAGTCAAGCATTGATTGCTCCACATGTGAGACGTTTTGCATGCATGTGCAAAAGCGTTGTTATTCCATCGGGATGATTGATTAAGATAGCGATAGGCATGAAGAACAAATGAGACAATTTTTATTACATTAATTACTTGCAAGCGAAGATATTAGAGCTTAAAATAGCGAAAGCCATCTATCCCCTGCTTTCTTGACCGGGTGCAGGCAACCATTCCACCCAACAAATCCAAATATGCATGAGGTGGGTGCATACATCCGCAGATGATTGCAAAATTTTGGGATCGATGATATATGGTTTTGATAGTCCCCCACATGCTAATTGGGAGTGCCCATTGTATTTTTTGAGAAAATTGTATGTAGAGTTTGTTTTGGGGAAAAAGCCCAATTATTTTGATTTTAGATCATTTCAGGGTGTTGGTGGCGGCATGCCACAACAGAGATTAGGGGAAAGGGTTGATCCTCGACACCCCATGCATGCGCAACCCCTTGTTGTTGCTCCTGGTCCTCCCATTCCTGCACCTATACATCATCAAGCTCTGGTCTCAACATTAGGTTCCCTTAGTACACTCGCAGGAGACCTTGATCAGCACGCTTCTGCGATAGCGAGTGGGGAGCATAGAGACGATGATGATGATGGAGGAGTTTTTTATGGAGCTGGTCCGAGTACTACTCCAGGAGTGTCGAGACCCGTCCCCCATATATGTACTAGTTGTCATCAAGTGTGCTATGGACCTAATCAGGCTACACCTAGTTCAGGTGGATGGGGAGATTCTAGTGGTTCATCTGGTCGTATCAGTTCATTTGTAGAGTTCCTCGTAGCAGAACATCACCTTGAGGACACTACGACACAGGTATAAATATGCATCTAGATGTACGAACTCATTTTATAATAATTTTTATGGTTGTATATATCAAA
This sequence comes from Sequoia sempervirens, assembly GCA_007258455.2. Lineage (NCBI taxonomy): Eukaryota > Viridiplantae > Streptophyta > Pinopsida > Cupressales > Cupressaceae > Sequoia > Sequoia sempervirens. The sequence goes on along the minus strand of VDFB02000007.1, from coordinate 148,565,860 downwards.
GAAAAAGTTTGCAATACATTTAACAATCAAATTGTTTGGTGTATAGATGACACTAACGATTGGGCAATCATCTGCTCCATGAGTACATACATCGACACCGGTCATACTCAGCAACCCTTATGGGGTATTTTGATTTCAATTTTTAAAATTATATATGAGATCATAATTATTTAACTTGAGTTTTAAGTTATAATTGAATCACATATATGTTTCAAATATTCATGTTGGTTTAGGTGGAGTCAATGTTATCCACGTCAATTCCTCTGAGGGATTGTCCAAGCCTCCTCCACTATCGGCGACATAGATCATGAAGCGGTACATTCATATTGTAAATTTGTTTAAAGTTTACATTAGTATAGTTACAATTTTATGAGTTTTGAATTCACTAGATATATGAAATGCATGCATGTACACTTGTAAATATTATAAGCGTTAAATTTCTATGTACATGTATGTCTAGGTTGATACCACAATAAGAATGGGCATTGGGAAAACATTTTATGTTGTAGTTACTCGTGAGGCCACTGATTTCCAAGTTGTTTACAAAAATTTCTACACAAAATGTGCAGACTTGAATATATATATATATATAAACCTAATTCAATTGTACATGCTTTAATTTTGATCTTGTAGGACTTTGTTAGTGCAACTTTCAGCCCTAATAACCGGACATAGTTACACCACCGAGGAGGACATGTAGAGCAAGTTTCAGATCAAATGGTAATTTAATTTTTTTATTATATTTAAAGTGAATTATAAATTTTAAATTGAATATATACATATTAATATGATATTTTCACATATTCTTTTTCTTTTATAGCATGAGACACATCATGTAGTTGAGCATGTACAGACAGGTCCTGGAGAAGAGCCTAGTGCACAACCTCAAAATACGGTATGTAATTAAAATATGATAAATTATGAATTAAATTGAATAAAAAAATAATAATTGTAGAGTTGTACATCTAATTTCAAATTTCTTTGTCTTGTTTATGTA
>VDFB02000007.1:148541079-148564763 GCA_007258455.2 Sequoia sempervirens | reverse complement strand
TAGTGAAATACTTCAAAATATTGAATCAATTGGAAGTTGAATGCCTATTACTGACGAAAATTCTTCCTCTTGTGTTCCTCAAAAACAAATGAAAACTACCACAATTCCACTTTAAAAATTGTTTTCTTTATGCTTCCTTTGAAAAATTCAATCCATATTGCAAATTTCACTTCAAAAATGGTGTAGATGATGCTCCCTTTGATAAAATCAACAAAAAATCAAATTGACCACCTGTAAATACAATAACTTTTGAAAAATAATTGATTTTTAGTGCTCTTGGCCGTACATGTGAAGTTGCAAAGTTGCAAACTTGACAGTAATTGTGCACAGTGTTTTTAAATAATATAAATGGGATCCCGTCTATAAAACGGGATCCCGCTTATAATTAAACGGGATCCCGCTTATAATTAAACGGGATCCCGATTACCAAACGGGATCCCGTTTAGTAATAAACGGGATCCTGCTCTATAATCGGGATCCCGTTCACTAAAATGAGTGTGGCAGCCGTTGTAAAGGCAACGGGATCCCATCTTATAAACGGGATCCCGTTACCTTTACAACAGTCAAAATGGAAACGGGATCCCGATTATAGCATGGGATCCCGTTTATTAGTAAACAGGATCCTGTTTTATAATCGAGATCCCATTTTTTTAAATTTGAATTTTGTTTTGCATCGTGGGCAGGTTTTTGCCAAGGTTTTCGGTTCGAGAAAAGCTTTGGAAGTCCGAACCTAAGCCTTCAACCTGTTTTGACCTACAAATTGAAGGCCCTAACAATGTCAAAGAAAAATATCGACTTTGGACATATGGCTGACGACCTTTTTCAAAAAATTTCTACGAAATTAAAACCCATTTTAAGATCAAACAATCGCAGATTCTAAATATGTAATTTGTGTTGCAATTGAATTATTTTTTCTATTTTCAATTAATTTCTAATAAAATTGGTCCATAAACTTTAAATATCGAGTTTTTTACTATTTGAATAACTTTTGATCAACATAAATTTTGACAACCCGGATTGCATGAGAGCAAACTTTAGACAATTCTTTTCAATTTGAAAAAAATCAAAAAATGATAAGTTTAGGTCATCTTATGCATGTCGTACATGACGATTTTTCAAAATGACAAATCTGCCTAATAAAAAATTAACAAAAAAAAATATTCAATAAAAAATTACAAAAAAATATCAAGAGCAAGGTTCAGTGAGTCATAAAACTTTTCACAAAAGGATTTAGAAATATACGATAATTTAAGTCAAAATATGGATGTCGTACACGTGCATGGTATGGTACAAAAAAATGATTTTTAAATAGTGGTTTTTTGAAATGCCTATTAAAACTCAATTTGTACAATATGGGTATTGAAATAAATTACATATTTGGAAACTAGACTCCGAGCACTACATTTTATGATTAGTGACTTTTTTAAAGATTTCATCTCTAAGTGCTTCAAATTTTAAGGTCAAATGTGTCAAATACTGAAAATCAGGGAAAACACTTCCACTTTTTGGCCAAAAAGTGGACTCAACTTCTTGCACACACCCTTTAAATGCAATGCAAATCAGAAAGATGATGTTCAATATGTAGGTTCACCAAAATGAACCAACAATTTTCCGGTGCTACGTACTCTCTTGCTCTCTTAGGGTTTTTCACCTAAAAGGAGAGAGATAGGCCAACAAATGTGGTGGTTCACTCAAATTAATGTATGTATGATGGAATTGTACCTAAATGTAATGATATAAATGTACAAAATTAATAAAATTGATTGATTATTTATGCAAAACCTAAGAAATATCAAGTGTTTGAAAACACTGTGAGGTATGCAAAAATGAACTAGAAACATGCACAAATGAACTCGGAACCTAATGAAACTAAATAGAGTGCACCTAGAGATGGAATGTAGATGCTAGAAGGTTCTAGAATGCTACATAAATCATTGTTGATGACCAATGGGACTCATTCGCCATTGATGGTGAACTAGTCCTACTTCTAGTAAACTTTGTTGAAACTAGTTTCTGACTATTAGGAACTGAATTCTGATAAAATCACCTTTTCCAACCCAGTAGTGGGACTCATTCACCACTGATAGCGAATTAGTCCTCCCACAAAAATCTACAAATTCATAAGTCAAGCATGTGGGTCCAAATCTGCACTTGTCTTCTTGTCGGGTTAACGGAACCAAATCTGCAAAAAACGGGTTGAATATTGTCTCCAAGCTTGAATTAGGGTTTAGTTGAATTTAATATCTTTGATTACTTATTGACCACTTTTCTACACTTATTTTAAAAATCTACCTACAAGACCTGCAAATACACATGCAAAGAGGGGGAAAATGGTTAAGGGTTAGAGTATAGGGATTTTCCTTGGTCAAATCCCACTTTGGTAGTCAAACCCTTGATAAATAAATGAAATTAAATAAGAAAGGAATGATGAATAAACAACATTCAAATGTCCTAAACTCACCAAATCCTTGTTGTTGAAATCTAAGGATGTGTCAATGGCTACTCCAAGATGCTTGATTCAATGATGAAATGTTGCTCAAATGCTTGAATGAGATGATTAAATGGATGTATGAATGCTTGAATGAATGGATGAATGGGGGTTAAAATGGATAAAAAAAAACTTATTTATACACACTTATGCCCTAATTACCCGAAAATACATCATAGGCCGACATTAGGTCTTGATGAATAAAAACCCGAAGGAAATTTGAATTTATTTTGAATTTTGTGCCAAGAGGGACTCATTCGCCACCCATGATGAATGGGTCCCACTCAAGGCTTGCAAGTGGGTGTCAGGAATTAAGTTGCTTTTAATGATGTTTGTCGGGTTTGTATTCAAAAGAACACTTAGTTAAGGCCTATATGTGCATAAAGGGGCCAAATAAAGCATAACAAAGGTGTAATTAGTGATGACAAGCCCATAAAAGCATGAAAATATGTTACAAGACTTTACAATACTTTGAAATAGGACTTGATAAGGGATAAAAAGGGAATATTTGGATGAATTATAATAATACTTAAGTCTAGAAAAGTGTAGAAATGTGTTACAACACTTCACAAAACCTTCACAAGACATCATAATTTGAATGTTCAAGTCCTAATGTGAATGTATAAGTCACATTACAACATTAAATCCAAGAAAAATAAGCCAAGCATCATAGGAAAAAGACCTAAATGACCATGAAAATGTCCAAGATCCATTTTTCTATGGTACACTCATCAAATCAGCCAAGGTCATCTTAGGGGTCATACGCACTCAGAAATGGTTTATAAAGGCCTTAAAAAGATCATTGAATGAATGAATTGAGATTTTTGGTAACGAAGATAACCATTCCAAGGTAGTATCCTTCAAGGACCTAGAGAAAATCTTAGCCAAGAGTTTATCGTCAAGAATAAATTCACTACATAAGGAGGTATAGGTAGAAACATGGTTAGAAGGATTTCCTTTCCCTCCATATTTATCAAATGTAGGCACCTATATACCTTGTTGCATTGATGTTCACAATATCTCCAAGGACAAGGGACTGCTTTTGATATAATATATAGGTGGACCATTTTGACTTTGGTTGATGGTGGAAACTTTCTTTGGAAGGGATGAAATGATTTTCAAAAGTTGGCTTATGAGAGGGTCATTGCTTGTGTTGTGAGGTGGAGGTAATAAAGGTGAAGGGGTGTGTTTGTTTGAGGGACAAGTGAATGGAATGATTATAGGTGGTAAGGTGATTGGAGATATAACATGCGATGCCACAAAGGTATTAGGGATGCTAGCAAAAATACCTGAGGAAGAAATCACATTACTAGTCAGTCGCATTGTTGTTGTGACTTGAGAGTTGGTATAGGTGGGAATAGAGGCAATTATTATGGGAGGAGTAATTTGAGTTCCTCCTTGGCTTGTGACAAGTGTTGGTCATAGGGAAAGGATAGCCAGTGGTTGAGGTGAGGTGTTTTCAAAAAAAATTGAACTATGTTTCTCACAAGGTCAAGTCCATCTTCACTTTCAAGCATGTGATGAATGTTATCTATAGTAGGGATGGAAGTGGTTAAAATGTTTTCATTTTTCACTTGATGTTGTAGGTTTTCTAATTCTTCATGAATTTTAATTATGTTTTCTTGTAGAACACTATCAATCCTTATTTCAGCATGCATTACACTACTTGAAGGTAAAGAGTTGTTAAGGGTATGGTCCATACCTAGTGTACTAGTGTCAATACTACAAATGAAAGAGCTAAACAACCCAAGGTCCACAGTGATTGTGCTATCATGGGATGACATGAGTCTCAAACTTATTCTCATTGTAGTATTAGCAATAGGTCAGCAAATACTCATGCAAGGAATACTAAATTCGAGATGAATGCAAATAAAAATTTAGGCTAAGTGCAATGAAACAAATATAATAGAAACTTTGTAAACTGAATAAAAAGAAACCAGCAGCAAAAAGAAGCACAAAAATAGAGTTTTAAATTGTAGAAAATGTAGTTTAGAATCTGCACTTGGACTAAATCACCCAGATGGGCGTATGAGTCCTAGTGAGGATTTTTTGCAAAAATTTCAAAAAAAATTGAGTGATTTTTATGCTTTTTAGTTTGTATGATCTATAACCTAAGTGAAAATGTATTTTTTATAAGATTTGAGATGATTTGAGATGCGAAAATGAATTCTACATGCACTTTCACTAATGCAAGAATTAGAAACCATAGAATTCCAGTTAATTAATGCAAACCCTAATGCAAAGTTAATGCAAGCTAGATCTAGGATGCTAATGCTCTCCAAATTAGAATTATGATGTTCTAAATGCAGGTTTACCAAAATGAAACTATAGAAAATGGTGGGGGTGATCATGGTTTCTTTCATATGGTTTAGAACATAGAGCAAAGCCCACTTTCCAATTATTTCATTAAAGGGAAGCCCTAAATATCTCAATCTAAGATATGCAAAAGAGAAAGAGATCTTGTAATAGGGTTGTCCTAAGGTTTAATTGTAAACTAATGAGGGGTTCACCACCAAGCAAGGGCTTGGAAATAAAAATGCAATGTAAATCAAAATTCTTTTAAACCTAATGCAATACAATCTTTCACTAAGTGACTTAAAAATGCATGTAAAACAAAACAAAAAGCTACAAGATGAAATGTGTGCACTTGGGAATCTGAAGATGACTGTATGAAGCTCTAAAATACTAAAAAAACTAATTTTAATGTTGACTAGGACTCATATGCTAGAGTGGTCAATTTAGTCCTAGATTTGGGTTTCTATGTAGAAACGGGAATCTGGAAAATGGGTGTCTGAAACAACAAAAAACTCAAAAAATCACGTAAAATGGGACTCATATGCTAGAACTAGCATATTAATCTAGTTAGAGATTTCTAAAGCTTCAAAGTCTGAATCTGCTCTTTAATGTCTGCTTTATCCTTCCCAATTGAGTTCCAAATCTAATACCCTAATTTTTAGCTAGTAGAAGTCTTCCAATGATGTCCAATGAAAGGTGTCAACTTTGAACACTTTGAAAACTTCCTCCAACTTGCTATTCAATTTGTCTTCAACCTAAACTTGAAAATCACACAATAAAGAGAGAAAATTTGTGTTTTGTTAGTAAAAAGGGATTTTCCTTCGTCAAACCCTATTTTGGTAATCAAACCATGAAATGAAATCAAATAGGAGTGGAGAATGATGAATGAACAAAATATGATGTTGAAACTCACCAAACCCTAGCAATAAGAATCTACAAAAATCTATGATATGACTCCAATGGATGTATAGCTTGACTCTTGCTTGAATAGGATAGATCTTGAATGAAATGCTAGCCTAAATCATGAAACCCTACACCATAATTATTAGCTAAAAAACAAACATGATGCATGAAGACTTTGACATGATGCTTGAATAATGTTATAAAACATTTGATAATCAAATCTTGAATGCTCTTGTAAACACTTGAATGCTCTTGTGAATTCTAATGCATGAATACTTGAAGGCTTAGGATGATCTCTTGAATGCTTAGCATGTTAGATGAAAAATGAGTGAAAGAACCTTGTATTTATACTTAATTATGCAAGAATTCCCAAAATTACAACACTCCAAGCTGACATCATATCTAGGAGGATAAAATACTACAAACAATTTTAATTAATTTTAATTTTAGGCCACATGGGACTCATACGCCCAAGGTGGAATATGAGTCCCATTAGGCATAATTTATGGGACCAATTTCAAAAATGCTTAGAAAGGTGAAAATTTGGGATCATGACCCAAAACCCTAGGTGGGACTCATACACAAAAGGTGGCATATAATTCCTAGATCACTAAATTTGGGCCACACAACCTAAAAACACTTGAATTATGATTGGATGTTAATTTGTGTCGAGATTATCTTTGAAAAGATATATTAAATGAGGCTTGTGGATGCACAATGATGCTAGTTAAAGCATAAATAAGCCCAATTATTTATTAAAACTCTAGAGAGGTGTGAAAGTATGTTACAGCACTTTACCATACTCTACATATGGCATAATTTAAGCACACTTTGGTTTAAAAAAGGTTTATTAGGCTCAATTAATTAATAAAACCCTAGAAAAGTGTGAAAGTGTGTTACAAAACATTACAACACCTTAGAAAGGTACAAATTAATTACATTTAGTTTATAAGGGCCCAAGACCTAATGCGAGTGTGTCAAACACATTACAACACTAAATCAAGGTATCATTAAGCTCAATTAATAAGGAGGGCCCAAACAAGCAAAGAAAAATAAAGGGATAATTTTTATGTTGCCACACCACTGATGACTCCTTAGCACCTTGAGAATCTAATGTCTGCAGTTGATTATATTTATGAATATGCCTCCAACCTTAAGGAAAAAGACTATGAAAGAGGTAGAGACAAGTCTTCTAGAGAAAATTCTACTAATTCTACAAGACAAATGTGCAATTTCACATGACAGGGTGTTGCAAAGTTTAAAAAATGTGAAAGACTATGATGAGGAAGCCCACTTACTATTTGTTTATTGCATGCAGTGGCTAGATGCCACTTGAGGTATCAATAACTTAATGGACTCAATTGAGTCTCAGCTTGTAGATGCCTCTGGAGTCTACAAAGTTGCAGATGATAGAAATTACATTGGTTGGACTTTGATTGCATACATTCAGAACAAGTTATTCATTTTGCAAAGGCAAAAAGAAGATGCAATAAGATGCTTTGGACAGCTTGGAGATCTAGTAATGTTTAGACGCATCTCCATATCAAGTGCCTTGATAGATAATGTAGAAAGACTAGAGAATATGAACATCATTCCTTTCGCTCCGGAAAAGGGAGAAGGTTGCTTAGTGGAACTGGAAGCTTTGAATAAGTCTCTTACCAGGGATAAAAGGATTTGGGATGATGGTAAGCTAATGTGGGAAGCAATTCTCAAAGAACTACAAGGTTCCCATAACTCTCGATTATTTTTGTTTTTTTATCCTTTGTCCTTGATTTCAAAGGGGGAGAAGGAGAAGGTAAAAGGTTTAGTGTAAATAATGTTTTGGTTTCAATTTTATGTTTTTGATAGGGGATTTGAACAAAGAGTTGAATAAATTTTTAAATTTCTACTGTTGCACAATTTTGGTTTTGAAGTGTGTTTCACTTTTGGCATATGTTGCCATCAGTGACAAAGGGGGAGATTTTTGGAAGAATGAAGGAGACCTTTTGTTTTTTTGTCTTTGTTTTCATTGATGCCAACATTGTTTTATGACTGACTATCTACCATCAGGTAAAATATGTTCATGCTATTTTGATTTGATAATTTGGTCTAAAATCACTCTGAAGTGTATGTCAAATCATATAATTTTGACATATTTTTCAAGAGTATTAGATGCATTTGTGATTAGGGAATCAAAAATTTTAGCTATTTGGTTGAAAGATCTGAATGACATAAGTTTGTATTACAATTTTGGTGTGCTTATGTTTTGGATGACTTGTTCATAAAGTACACATTTCATGAGGGCTTATTATTTAAATCTGGGCTGACCTAAATTTTGTCTTGGATTCTTTATTTAGAGTGCCAAAGAAGCCTTTTTTGTGGCCGACAAGATATTTTGAGTTGTCTATACTTACATCCAATTAGGCCGACCTAATTGATGTATGAACCATGTGTATAATAGAATATCCTTGAATTGATTATATATAATTGAGATGCATGTGATGTGACATATAGAGATAGAGAAGGCATGATAGTGTGAATTTATGTGACAAAGTGATATTCTGAAGCAAGTGATAGTTTTTGATAATTGTTTCTACAAACCGATGCAAAAAAATTTCTTGAGCTTAATTGAAATTGTACTCAGCACTTAGAAGGTGCATTTCTTTCAGTTTACATTTCTGGAAGTGGGCCATATTTTTTTGTGTTTTGGCTATAAGCCATAACTTTTTTACTCTGACTGTGAGTCTTTCAAGGACAGTGTGTCCTAGAACTGTGCCATGTAATATTTTGTAACTGGTTATAATATATTATGAGTTAATCCTCACTGTGGCTTTTCCCACTTTAGGTTTTCCACATAATAATCATGGTGTCTATGAGTTGTGTGATGTTATGTTCATTTCCATATTTTTCCTTACTACTACAGAAAGATATATTATTATAATTGGATGGTTAGCAATCAATTAGATTAGTATAATATTGATTCATCCCCCCTCTCAATATTTTGTGTGTTCAACATGGTATTATTGTAATCACATATTTAGTTTGTTTATTTTATGTTTACTTTGGTTATGTGGATCTTGGCTATGATTTTAAAACATTATTACTCTTCAAGAGAAGCTTGAGGGCTTGAATTATCTCGAATAATAGGAAATTTGCTCCAAATTCTATTTCTAAGTGGTTAAAAAAATTCTAGCATTTGGTTATTAGATTGGGGATATTTGATCACTTTATTCAAAATTTAATAGTGGAATAGTTCAAATTATTGACCCTTCTATTATTTTCTTGTTTTCCATATTTAAAAAACTCTCATTCAAGTTCTAGTTATTGTAGCTTTGAGATCAAATTTTACATGAATACATGACAATGTAGTGGATTGATAGTAATCCTTATTTTAGTACCACTATGTATTAATTTTATAAAAGTATTCAGTATGTAAAGCTTAGACTTAAAAAGAGGAGAAAATCTAGTTTTGGTAACATTTTCTAGCATAAGAAAGAAGTGTAGGAAAGATTGATGATATTTCTTTTCATATCAAATATTTGGGTATGACTAGGGAACATCTTTTCAAAGAATCTTCTCCATATAAAGAGCTACAAGAATAGGATGTTTTCCACAAAACGTGGAAGTTTTTGCCTTAGAAAAAAACCTAAAATGGGATTCAAGAAAATGAGATCTTGTTTTTTAATAAATAGAATCCCATTTAGGTTCAAGGTCCCGAGCAAAAAATGGGATCCCATTTTTTAGAAAAATTGGATCCCGTTTTCTAAAAAATGGGATCCCGTTTCAAAACAGTTCATTCTAAAATGGGGCGTTAAAAAACGGTATCTCATTTTTTAAGAAGCAAGATCCCATTTCTTAAAAACGGGATCTCATTTTTAAGAAACGAGATCTTGTTTTTAAAAAAATAGGATCTCGTTTTAAAATGGGTCATGCTTCAAGAAAACGGGATCCCGTTTTCTCAAAAATGGGATCCCATTTTAAAACATCTTCTTTTCAAATAGACAATTAAAAATGGGATCTCGTTTTTAAGAAACAAGATCCCATTTCTTAAAAATGGGATCTCATTTTTAAGAAACATGATCCCTATTTTCTAAAAAATGGGATCCCATTTTAATGGCCCATTTTAAAATAAGATTTCAATTTTTATTGGATCTCATTTTAAAATGGGATTTCATTTGTTAACGACCCACTTTAAAACAGGATCCCATTTTTTAACGAGCTGTTTTATAATGGGATCCTCTTTTTTAATGACTTGTTTAATAAAAAAATTTAATACTTTTAAGAAATGGGATCCCATTTTATAGAACAGCATCCCATTTTCAAAATAGGATCATGTTTCATTTAAGTACCAAAAAAAATTATGAAAGGGGATGCCATTTTTAAATAAATAAATTTTTGTTTGGGTTTTTTCATTGTTTTTTGGTTAAAAAAATGTTTAGGGACCCAAACCCAAGCTTTAGACCTAGATTGATCTACAACTTGAAAGTCATGTCAACGTCACAAGAAAATAGTGACTTTGGACATATATATGAAGACCTTTTTAGCAAAAAAAATTGACGCAATTAAAACCCATTATAGATGAGACAATGTAGATTTGAAATGTGTAATTTTTTTTACAGTTGGATTTTTTCTCTATTTTTCAATTAATTTCTATTTAAACTGGTCCATAAACTTGAAATATCAAAGTTTTTTAGTATTTTAATAACTTTTTATTAAAATACTTTTTTGAAAAATGAATTGCATGAAAACATACTTCAGGAAAATATTTTCAATTTGAAAAAAAATTAAAAAATGATAAGTTTAGGTCATCTTATGCATGACGTACATGATGATTTTTCAAAACAACAAATATGGCCAATAAAAAACTAACAAAAATATATATATTCAATAAAAAATTACAAAAAAAATTAAAATGTGCTTTAGTGAGTTACAAATATTTTCCCAAAAGGATCTAGAAAAATACGATTATTTAGGTCAAAATATGGATGACATACAAATGCATGTATGGTAAAAAAAAGTGGTTTTAAACAATGGTTTTTAGAAACACCTATTGAAAATAAATTTATATCATCTAGGTACTGAAATAGATTACATATTTGCAAACTAGACTCTGAGTACTAAATTTTATTATCAGTGACATTTTTTAAGATTTCATCTCTAAGTGCTTCAAATTTTAAGGTCAAATGTGACAAATTTTGAAAATCAGGGAAAACACTTCCACTTTTTGGCCAAAAAGTGAACTCAACTTCTTGTACACACCCTTCTTGAGGATATTATTTGGAAGTAAAAATTTAGCAATTCTTAGCTTTAAGAGGGAGATCAAGATACTTCTTCCATAATTCAATTAAAGATAAGAGAGGTAGTGAAGTTGTTCCTTCTATTAGCTCTTCTTTGGAAGTTAATGGGTATTTTTTCACCACTTTCCTTCTTCATTCATGAGATGTGATCATGTTATGGAGGAGGAACAAGGAGTTTTAGATTTCATTCCTTTTATAGTTTTTGTAGAAATGAATGACCTCTATTTATGGAGTCTATCACTCTTAATGAATTAAAAAGGGATTATTTTTCAAATGAAGAAAAATAAGACTCCTAGTCTTGATGGTTTCCTTGTTTATTTTTTCCAATAATTCTTGGATAAATTATAAAGGATGGTCTCCTAGAGGTTGTGCATGAATCTCAAATTATGCTAGGCTAGTAGATCAATGAAGATAAGTCAAATATTTTTTTGTTTCCTTCAATGCCTAAAATATTTATAAAAGAGTTTCATTTCTTTCTAAGAAATTCCTATGGTCAATGAATCTAGAAACTTAATGAAGTATTATTAGTTGGTATAGTGTTTTCTAGCCTAAGCAATGTAATGGTCTTGATCTCAAAAATGAAAAACTTAATGATCTATATATAATTACTAAACTTTATTAGAGATTGTAAATGCAACAAAACCAACTTTGGGCTAAAATTCTTAGCTATAAATATTTATGTGGGATTGCTAATGAGAGGGTTTTGAGAGATTGAGCTAATTGGAAATGGTTTTATAGTCTTGAACAACATCAAGATAGGTGCTTCTCTTGTTAAGTAGGACCTTTTTATATTGTTAAATTAGGTAAACAAACTCTTTTTTGGCCTCATTCATGGGGTCTTTATTTCCCAATTCTATATACCTTCCCTCTTCTCCACCCTTTGAGTAAATTATTTTTTTATCTAGTTGGTCTAAATTTTCTAATTTTAAATATTATCATTTGGTAGGGGTTCTTGTATTTTCCACTACACTAACATGAGTTGTTGTCCTATGGGGGAGATCCAAATACACGTGCTACCCTTTCTTCTATCCTACATGATTGACCTTGTTGTTCCTTAGAGGATGATTTTTTGAGTTGTGGTATGATCCTAATGGGGTTTATTATTGTAAGCACTAAATCTAAACTTTGCTTCAAAGACAAACAAACATTAGTGTTGTTAGCAAATTAAGAAAACCAAATCAAGCACTCCTATGAGATATCTAAACATAATAGATATGAAAAACAAGAAATGAAATATCAAAGAGAATCAATTAAAATCGTATCCAAGCATGTTCATACCCTATCCCATAGTGGGAGTGGTGTTCCTTTGATGTGGAAAGGATGCCCTCTCCCACCCCCTTGATAATATTTCAATAATGAAGATGCAAAGCTGCAAGTGATGGAGATGAAAGTGCCTATAGTTCAAATGCATAAGATTGTGGATGGATTTCAAGTAGAAGTGGCTTCTATTTATAGGTTGAAGGGTTGAAGAATGGAGAGATGGGAGGAATGTGGGACTAAAGGATAGCCAATTATATTTTGACACTTGTCACATGGATAATGGATGAAGGTGGAGCACATTTTGGAGAATGTGCATAGTTAATGCATGTGGTTGAGATGTAAGAGGGGTGTAAGAGAGATTAATGAAATTGTAAGAGGCATTAAATGAATGTGGTTGAGATGTTTTGGAGGGAAAATTTTTGGTTAAGAAATTCAAATAAATAGAGTTAATGAAATAATATTCCCTAGAATATTCTTTTGAGAGGATAAATGAGGTAATTAGTTATGAAACATGGATTTTTGGCACCCTATGGACTACTCTTGCACTTCTAGGGTTTTTCACCTAAAAGGAGAGAGATAGGGCCAAAAATGCTAATGATTCATTCAAATTATGATTTGTTTGATGTGATGTGATGTAAATGAACATAACTAAATGCAATTGACTAATATGAATGATTGAAAATGAATGCAAAAGTGCAATTACAACTATGTTTCAAAACACATTATGATATGCAAACAACTATGTCAATGAAGAAATTATGCAGAACAAAAAGAGATGGGATGAAACAGAGTGCACCTAGGAAAAGTGTGATGATTTTGGAGTATTCTGGATGCTAGTGAAATTCACTAATTTTTCACAGTGGGAGTCATTCACCCAGGGTGGTGAATCAGTCCACCTACTGGTGAAAAACTATCGAGACTTGGTTGTCCACATCAGATCTGAGAATGTTTGCTTGTCGGGTTGTCAAAGTCAAATCTACGGAAAACGAACAAATAACTCTATCTAAACCTGATTTGACTCAATTTGACTTGAAGAACCTAGTTGACTTGAAAATAACTCTTGAACACCTAATAACTTGTCAAATTTTCAAAACAAAGAGCTACAAATAAATAAGCAAAAGGGTAAAAATCATTAGGGGTTTGCCTTGGTCAAACCCAACTTTTGGTAATCAAACCCTTGAAAAGATATTGTAATGAAAGAGAAAGATAAACTAATAACATGCAAGTGCTATCAACTCACCTAACTCTTGATAATGCAAATCTGAAGTAATGTCAATGGTTGCTTCAAAGTGCTTGAATTGATGATGCAAAATGCTTGAATGCTTGATATGTAGGATTGAATTCTCGAATGGGTGAGAAGGTTGTAGGAGATGTAAAATGAGGTGAAAATAACTTATTTATACAATTCTTGTGCCTTAGTATCCATTCATACCTCATCATATGCTGACATTAAGTGATTTTTAATAAAATCCTGAAAGGAAATTTGAAATATTTCTAATTTGGCGCCAAGGGGGACTCATTCGCCACCCATGGTGAATGGGTCCCACCTTGGACCTAAAAATATGTGTCAGTAAAATTGTTGTCTTTAATGTTATTTTTCAGGATAATATGCAAAAATACACTTAATTACAACTTATGAGGGCATAAAGAGACCAAATAAAACATGAGAATGGTGTAAATAGTGAAAATATGCTTAGAAGAGCATCAAAGCTTGTTACAAGACTTTACAACACTTCATAATAGGACTTGTTAATGAGTGAAAAGTTGATTTTTAGGTAAATTTCATTAAATAGAGTCTAGAAGAATGCAAAAATGTCTTACAACACTTCACAACACCTTCACAAGACGTCATTATTTGAGTTTTAGTACCTAAATAAGCATGTCCAAGCCATGATAAAACATAAAATCAAAGCAACATAGTTCCAACACCATGAAACAAGACCTAAAAGGGAATGAAAATGATAAGGGACCATTTTTATATGGCACAAGTTAATTAAAACAATTGATTTTCATGTGCAAGTGGGTTAGTTAATCAGGGGTTGGGTTTGACCAAGGTTGAGTCAAAATCTAGAGAATGGGTAATTAGGATTTGGAGTTAATTAATCTAGAATTATTAACTTGGAGGAATTTGGGGGATTTGAAATTTGATTTAAATAATTTGATTTATTAAATTAGATGAGATTACTTTAGGATACTTAATTAAATAATCTGATTTATTTAATTAAATTTGATGAACATTAGTGAGTAGGGAGTGAATTAATCAAATAAATTTAGTTACTTGATTAATAATAGAAATGATGTTAATTAACTTGGAGGAATTTGGGGGATTTGACATTTGATTTAAATAATTTGATTTATTAAATCAGATGAGATGACTTCATGATACTTAATTAAATAATTTGGTTTATATAATTAAATTTGATGAACATTAGTGAGTAGGGAGTGAATTAATCAAATAAACTTAATTACTTGATTAATAGTAGAAATGATGTTAATTGATTAGATTTAAATGCATAATGTCAATTTGCATGTCTACATTTTTCCCCTCTTTGAAGCAACGTACCAGTTGTGTTGGTTCAAAGACTGATGTTCCCAAAGATCAAAATTTAATTTTTTCTTGATTTTTTTGGATGCCCTGGCACTATTGCTGCAGCAGAAAGAAGTATGCTGCTACATTGCCCCCTCAAGAGGTCAAGTGAAAATTCCAATTTTAGGTCTAGCTCATGAGAAATATGCTTTATGGATGTATGGATGGTTACATTATGATATGCTTAGACTAATAGATCTATATTATGATGATGATACAAATGAGATGGTTTTAAGATGCTTAGAATAAAAAATTGATATTATCCTAAACAACTTAAATGATGATACAATGCATGTGAGATGGATGAGATGGGTGATGTTTTCCAATGATGTTATGTATGATTATGCAAGATGTTGATGATTTGTGGATGCAGGATGGTGAATGTCATGACACTATGTTGGTGTGAAAGAGGATAGTAGAATGAGAAGGATCAACCCTTGATTCTGAGAAGATGTAGAATTCCAACAAGTCTATGAGTTGTCGATACTTTATTAGATATGATGATGAATGATAACGATGTGTTGCTTATCCATGGATTGGGGATGTAAAGAGCATAACTTTCCTTATGTTTGATAACACACATAGATATGATGCATCAAGGTACAAACAACCAAAATGGAATTGTATCTAGTGAGATGGACTTTGACTCAACAAATAGATAGGAGTATTCTTTGTTAGAAACCAAGATCAAACATGCAAACCAGAAAAACTTTCCATAGAAGAGAATAACAAAAAAAAGCAAGAGCTTTGCATGAAGATGTGCAAATAATATTATTTAGGAATTCGATAAATTACATGAGATGATTTTCTTTATAAAAAAAATGTATGCATAACCCTAAAGGAAACCCTAGTGTGCACACTTAATAAATAATAAATAATTAATTATTAATGTTCCTAAGTTTAGCTTAAGTAACTAAAGTGATAAGTGACTTAATTAATTAACCAATATGATGTAATTAATTGAGATAACTTATTACTCTAACACCCACCCATAAGATGAACTTAGGAAGTAGATAAAACACTAATGAAAAGATGCTTGAAAGAATGAATGGGTCCCGGCAACAAGGCCTGATCAGGTACCCATGTACAAATGCAATGAATGAGGTAGAGAAAAAAAACCCAGTGGGACAAAACCCCCTACAATGGGATGACTTACTACAAAGAAGCACTAGAAGAACACTGTGGAGTAACACTAGAACCTGAATATGGCAAGCAAAGAAAGTTACTTCTATTTACAAGAAACCAAATGAGAGTCATTGAAGGACTCAGGCGGAATCATAATAATGCAACAGTAGACCCGATGCCACGGAACACTAGACAACTCACAAATTGAAACAACCTTGGAATCTGTGAAGCAACAGTAGATAAAACGAAGCCCCCCATAAGAGGGAATGCTATGATGAAATAAGCTGGAAGCTATGTGTATCTTGATGCCGATGCCAAACTCTAACTAAAACTGATCCATAGGAGCAAGTACCATAAATTTAATGGCCCTCAAATTAAGATGTGACCCAATGCAGATCAATAACCATGGGCTCACAATTTGAAGTGTGAACTGATGTGAATCTGATATTTGTCAAGCTATAAGCAAGATGTTGCCAAAAGAAACTAAGAAACCAGATACAACCCATGCGAGTTGTCATCAATATCAAGATGAGGATCAAAGTACAACTACACTCTAATTAAATTATTATGCAAGAAACCTCCTTGATGGAACTTATATTAGTTCATTTATTACAATAACCCATGATTGTAAAAGGAGAGAATGAAAAACATAAATAAACTAGAGAGAAAAAGTAAACCTAGTGCATGAAAAAAAGAATGAGTGCATGCACAAACCAAAGTTCACATCTACCTCCCTGATAAAATGGACCTTAGATCTATGTAGAGGACTGAACAAACTTTTTGATGCCATGAGAATGGCAAAAAAAGGATAACCAAGTCAAAAGATATGCCCTTTAAAGCAAAAAAAGGTTCATTTGAGTTCAAGGACCTACAAAATAAAACTAAAGAAAAAATCAAAAAAATCTACCTTCACCACTGGATCGGCGTTGGAATTAGCTTTCTAGTGGTATATCATTTGTGAAAAAGGGACACCTTAGGAAAAATTTACGCCCAATTTTGTAAAAGTGCTCCAAAAAGGCCAATCTAGCCTACAGGCTACCCTCGGGGCTAAAAAAAATAGGCCCCTAGTTCTATTCACGACCAGGGGCTAGCGGGCTGGGGGCTAGTGAGGAGCCCCTAATCACCCATGTGACTGGTGGGCAGGGGCTTGGTTCAGGTGATGGTTGGGCACATAGCACCCGGTCCCCCATGTGACAGCGAGCCATAGATGTAGAAGCCTTTAGGGGTTGGCAGAGGGCACTCGGTCCTCCATGTGATCGGGTCAGAGCAGAAAAGGGCCAACAGGGGCTATGTGGGAGGTTGTCAGTTGGTGGCGCCGCCAGTCTGAGTATCCAGCGGGTGACCACCAAGCGGCGAGTGAGCAACCACAATTTTTTGAACAGGATGTGCTTTTCTTAAAGCATTTTTTTGAAATTTTTTTTTTTTTTTTGAAATCCACACCTCAGAAAGCGTGTTCAGGAGGCCATACGGCCTCCCAGGTAAAAAAAATTCCTTCCAAATCAACTTCTCAAAAATTGACCAAATGATAGGCGTTCTTAGGGTTTTTGGCCGCTACGAACATGATGGTGACCTTTGTTTGTGCCCAAAGTGCCCCAAAAAATCAGCTACCCCCAGAGCTTGCAAAAAATCACCGAGCTTAAAACCCTCATAGATTTGGCAAACGATGACCAAAATCAATAAAATAAAAGCCAATCCTAACTTTTTCCAGTGCTTTGAATCTAATGGAGATGCCCAATCTGATCCAAAACACTGCATAGATGAACTCAAGGAATGAAACCCTCAAGGAACCCCGAACATGCTTTGCAATGATTTTCTCCAAAAATCTGAGAAGGGGTTGTATATCAAGGCTCTGATACCATGTTAGAAACCAAGATTAGACATGCAAACCAGGAAAACCTTCCACATAAGAGAAAAATAGAAAAAAGCAAGAGCTTTGCATGAAGATGTGCAAATAATATTATTCAACAATTTGATAAATTACATGAGATGATTTTCTTTATAAAAGAAATGTATGCATAACCCTAAAGGAAACCCTAGTGTGCACACTTAATAATTAATAAATAATTAATTATTAATGTGCCTAAGTTTAGCTTAAGTAACTAAAGTGATAAATGACTTAATTAATTAAATAATATGATGAAATTAATTAAGTGAGATAACGTATTACTCTAACATTCTTGTTCACACCTGACATACAAAAACCTCACTAGGATGTATTTTAGAAGTTTCAAACATCTTGGACCAAAAAATGGAAAGGCATAACCTAACAATGAAATAGTCAACAAGTTGTCCAAAACTCTCTCCATACACACCTACCAAAGCAAGTATCACCAAGTTATATTACAAGAACATCCTTAACAAGCACAATAAACAAAAGATAATGATCAATGCCCCATTCCTTTCTCTCTAAATCATTTTGATTAAACATCATCGAGAGGTCATTGGAATGAGTGCAATAAGATAAATCAAAAGAAAAGATCAAGCAAACAAGCAAGCCAATGTTCATACCTATAGCCAAAGGGATGTGTTTTGTTTAGGATAAGTATCCAAAGTGTTTTTCCAATAGATAATGCCCATTGTAGGAATGATACATCTTAGGACATGTTAGTGGATGGTGTAAAGTTGATAGGTTTTTCATAAGGCTATTGATATAAGGTTGATTGACATGTTTGCTAAAATGATCAAGAGTTTGACTTTGCATTTAAAAATTTGTTGTTTCGATTTTGATTTTACATTTGAAGTTTTCTTTTGTTGATTTTTGTGGTCGTTTATGTTTCTATTGCAAAGTGATGAAGGTGATGATTGATTTATTATGGATGATTGATTATTGTGGGGAAGCAAAATGAGACGAATGGAATTTTTTAAATATTTGGATTTTTTGATGTTTTTGAAATGTTATGAGGCTATTTTTTGGATTTTGAGGTTGTTAAATGTTTTTTGTATTTTTATGTCTTGGGGCTTCATCAATTATGACCTTTCCTACGTTTAAGCTCAAAGACGACGTAGTTTGGATACCATATTTTTGACTTTTTTATGAATTTTTTACCTATTTTTGGATTTTTGACATGTTTTGGATGTATTTCGATTTTCTAACTTTATGAATGTTTTTGGATTTTTCTAATTTTATGAATATTTTTTATTTTTTTGAATTTAAGAATATTTCAAGAATATACACAAATCCAATCTAATGTAGGTATAATAACATGACCCCAATGCGATGCAATAGACTACTTCGATATAAGTAGGACAAACTGACCTTATGAATGTCCCAACTAGTTCTAGGATGGAACATGATACCAACACAGGATCAAGCTATGATGGAGACGCGGATGGGTGATGGAAGGATTAATGGAATGTGATGGGTGAATGTGATGGAAAGCGATGGTAGGTGATGCAGAACAAGTCAAAGCCATGGTGGATGGAAAGTGCTTATTTACACAAGGCATTTGTTTGCCAGGTTTTCACCAAGGTACTTGCCCAAAGTGCCACCAAAGTGGTTTTCACTATAGGGAAGGAGGGAGTGAACAATAAAGGGAGGGGTAGATGGAAAGCGAGAGATGGGACCTAAAGAGGGAAAAAGGGAGGGAGAGAAAGGTTAGGCGGGATAGTGAGAGATGAGAGATAGATAGTTTTATTTCCAATTGTATTTATTCCATGGAATTCTTAAGTTCAAGAATCTTTGACTTCATTTGTTCAAATCCACTTATAGCATCATCTCTCATTTTCTTTTTTGCAAAAATTAATATTTAATACAAAACCTCTTGACTTTATCCACTTTTTTGTTTCCATTCCATACATTATAGTACCTACTACCTCATGTTCTGCATTTCCTCTCTTTCTCTTTATCTCACCTCTCTCTCCCACCCTCTCTCCCTCACACAAATTCAACCTCTCTCCACCTACCCCTCACATTATCCATCCCCTCCTCCCCCATCCCTCCCTCCCTCCTCCCTTTCTCTCACTGTCTCTATGCATACATCTCCCATCCCATGTCTCTATATGTACCTCTATCCCTCCCACCTTAACACTAGATCTTGGTAAAATAGTTTATGACACTCAAATAGTTTATCAAATCATCCATCCCTAGACATCTTGGTAAAATAGTTTATGATACTCAAATACTTGATTGATATAACGAACTACTATATAAGTACTCATCATGGTTGAAGGTACTCTCATTGGTCCTCATATCTTACCTATTTGCATGTGGTCCCTAGGTTTCCAATTATGAAATGTATTTTCAATTTTCTTACCCCTATCCACTTAGCCCTCCCTCTCTCCCTAACTCTCTGTATACCTATCTCTCTTAAATGTGATGATGATGTTGACTAATAGAATAAAAGAAAAGTTTCAGTTGTATGATGATGTCTACAGATAAGG
Source organism: Sequoia sempervirens (assembly GCA_007258455.2). NCBI lineage: Eukaryota > Viridiplantae > Streptophyta > Pinopsida > Cupressales > Cupressaceae > Sequoia > Sequoia sempervirens. The sequence goes on along the minus strand of VDFB02000007.1, from coordinate 148,544,449 downwards.
TGGATGTGCCTCCCTCTCTCCCTCTCTCTTTGTACCTACACCTCTCTCCCTCCCTCTTTCCTTCTCTCTCTCCCTCCCTTCCTCTCTCTATCTACAAGAGAAGGTACATAAGGAGCTAATGGTGAAGATGAATGCAATACCAAAAAAGTAAACTCAAATAAAACTATTTGGTACACACAAACAATGTAGTGAAGTCCACCTTAAAATTTTACAACTATTTGGTACGGTAAAACTGGCATTTCACTTTCTTCATTTGATTGAAACAAAAAAATTCTCACATTATTTGGAGTGTTTTCCAACATTGAAAATAACTAACAGGGGACAAAGTGTTTCCCAACATTGGAAATAACTAACATGGGATAGTGTGTTTGTAGTGTTGGAAAACACACTATCCCCTATGTAGGAAAAGTGGACAGGGGACATCATTAGAATGTAATATGTCTACAAATAACTAACAGGGGGCAGTGTATTTTCCAACAGGGGACAATGTGTTTTCCAACAGGGGATAGTGTGTTTTCCAAAAGTGGATAGTGTGTTTTCCAACATTGGAAATAAGTAACAGGGGACAGTTTGTTTTCCAACGAGGGACAGTGTGTTTTCCAACATTGGAAATAACTAATAGGGGATAGCATGTTTTCCAATAGGTAACAAAAAAATGCTCACATTATTTATAGTGTTGGAAAACACACTGTCCCTTGTTAATTATTTCCTTATGAATTTGCAGTGTTGGAAAACACAGGGGACAGTGTGTTTGCCACTTTCCAACATTGGAAAGTAAATGAAGAAATTAAATGCATGGTATAATTGCAAGTTGGAAAAAACACAAGGTTTGAGTAGATGGTTTATGAAACTTGAAACCAATACATTATCCATCTCATTCACTTTGGTCTCATTCTTTTAATGAGTTCTTTAAAAGACTTTTCTACCTTTTCAAATAAGATTTTCATGTCTCCACCCAATTGATTCTCTTTTTTCCTTTTCCTTAACATCTATTTCTAATTGTATTTGTTCCATTAAATTCTTAAGTTCAAGAATCTTTGACTTCATTTGTTCAACGCCACTTATAGCATCATCTCTGACTTTCTTTGCTTGCACAAGTTCATATGCAATACAAAACCTCTTGACTTTGTCCACATTTGCATTTCCATTTTCCCCTTGCACATATTGCACACGCACCTTCCTCAACTTCTCAAGAGCAGAAAGAATATTTTCAGTCAATAAATTATCTATCTCATTCACTTTGGTTTGCTTCTTTTCATGTGTTTTAGATATGATTATTTTTTCATTTCATGTATTCTAATAATTGATGCCTCTAGTTCTACAATTCTATTGGTCCATTGCACATAGTGCACATGCTCCTTCCTCAACTTCTCAAGAGCAGGAATAATCTCTTAAGTCAATACACTATATATAATCATTCTTCTAAAAAAAAATTCACCATCACCCTTTATCATACCAACCTAAAAAAATTATCCTTATCCCTCCATCCTATAAATCCAATTTGGGTGCCTATTTCCCACAATCAACCATCATATCTCCCCCTCACACTAAGTCCATTTTGGGTCCTTCTATCCCTCCCACCCTACCACTTCCTATCTCTAACCTTCCCTCTTTCTCTCCCTGCCTCTATCCCTCCCATGCTACCACTTCCTATCTCCCTCTTTCCCCCTCTCTCTCCCTCACACACACACACAACCTCTCTCCATCTACCTCTCCTTCCCTCGCTCCCAGCCTACCACTCCCTATCTCCCTTCTTCCCTCTATCCCTCACACCATTCCACTCTTTATAACTATCCCTATCTCTCTCCTTCCCTCTTTCTCTCTATCCTATCCCTAGCACCCTACCACAAAGGAGACACCTCTGGAAGTCTTACATAAACAATAACTCAATTTGTCCCAACAACGAGAATGAGAGAAACATAACTTTAAAATAATTCCAAGCACAAGATAAAATCTAATATTAGGATATTCTAAATCCAAATAAGACAATTACATATTGCATGCAAACAATCAAAATAATACATAATTCCATTTACATTTTCAATAAGAAACTAAAGCTAATTGTTTTTCTTCAATTTTTCTCAATTTCGTCTAATGATAAAATCAACTTAATTTAATTTCATTTACAAGCAATAAGAAAATTAACATTAATAGTTTAACTCTAATTTCACAATAACACACACCACAATAAAAACAATTTCTTTATAAAATTCATTTCTCTTTTAAAATACAACATTCTATAAATAGTCTATTATCAAAATATATTTAAATAAATAAATATATTTAAAACATCCATTATATCAAAATAGCCAATTAAATAAATATATTTAAATATATATAATTAAATATGTATAATACATATATATAAATATATATTATTTAATTAATTAAAAATAATTTACCATATTCAAACAATACTAATCATAAAACTGGTATGTTGCGACTTCAATAACTTTTGTTTTCAAATTTGAGTTTTTCTAAATTTTTTACTAAAGGTGCGCCACCAATTCTTTTAAAACATAAAAAAAATCAACCATACCCAGTTCGTACATTTTGAGTTATGATTAGTTTAGTGACCCTCTATCTCTGCTGTTTTTTAATATAAATTTTTCTACAGGTAAAGATCTACTATTTTATCAGAGGATTTCATTTTCAATCCTACAGAGGTTTTCTAAATTATCTATTGTTTTCTTTTTGAATTTCCTACCATTTTAAATTCATTTCCCTGTAGAGGATCTAAGATTTTCACAATCCTTCTACAAAGGTTTCCAAAATTTCACAATAGGTTTAACAGACATCCCTTCAAAACTTTAAATCAAAACCTCCATGAAACACACAGATCTTCTAAACTTTCAATTTCACAATATCTAAATAAAGCTTGTACAGAATTGTACAGACAATATTTTAAAACACAAATTAAATAAACAAAATAAAATAAGGATCCTGGATCCTCAAGTTTGAATTGATGAAAAATGAAGTTGAGCCTTCAAATTTCAATTTCCAAGCTTTTCCCAAAGATCTCCTCTTCCAAAAGATGTACAAAAATAAATCCAGCCAAGAACTTCCCTGTAAACTTTTTCAATCTTTTTACAATCTTTTCAATCTTTTTTTTTAACAAAAGAACTTCACACAAGAACCCTGTAACCATTCTCGTGAAAAAAATAAAAAAAATCTTTCTTCTTCCCATTAATCCCAATATTATTTTCGTAAAATAATCCCAAATCAAATCCCTTCATAAATTAACTAACACTTGTCGCCTAAGATATCTTCTCAATCCAAGATATTTTCATTATGCATTTACAACTTATCTAGCATGTAATCAAAATTGAACCATTAGTTCTAACTTCAACATTCAATTCAAGATCATTTT
>VDFB02000007.1:148482520-148540979 GCA_007258455.2 Sequoia sempervirens | reverse complement strand
AGTGAAACACACTTCAAAACCAAAATTGTGCAACAATAGAAATTTAGAAATTTATTCAACTCTTTGTTCAAATCCCCCTATAAAAAACATAAAATTGAAACCAAAACATTATTTACAATGAACCTTTTACCTTCTCCTTCTCCCCCTTTGAAATGAAGGAGAAAGGATAAAAAAATAGAAATAATCAAGAATTGTGGGAACCTTGTAGCTCTTTGAGAATTGCTTCCCACATTAGCTTACCTTGCTTCCCACATTGGCTTTCCATAATCCCAAATCCTTTTAGCCTTAGTAAGAGACTTATTCAAAGATTCTAGTTCCACTAAGCAACCTTCTCCCTCTTCCGAAGTGGAAGGAATGATGTTCATATTCTCCAATCTTTCTGCATCTATCAAGGAACTTGATATGGAGATGTGTCTAAACATTAATAGATATCCAAGTTGTCCAAAGCATCTTATTGAATCTTATTTTTGCCTTTGTAGAATGAATAACTTGTTTTGAAGGTATGCAATTGAAGTCCAACCGATGTAATTTCTATCATCTACAACTTTGTAGACTTCAGAGGAATCTACAAGCTAAGACTCAATTGATTCCATTAAGTTATTGATACCTCAAGTAACATCTAGCCACTGCATGCAATAAACAAATAGTAAGTGGGCTTCCTCATCATAGTCTTTCACATCTTTTAAACTTTGCAACACCCTATGATGTGCAATTGCACATTTGTCCTGTAGAATTAGTAGAATTTTCTCTAGAAGACTTGTCTCTACCTCTCTCATAGTCTTTTCCTTAAGGTTGGAGGCATATTCCTTAATAGAATCAACTGCACACATTAGATTATCAATCGGTGCTAAGGAGTCATCAGTGGTGTGGCAACAAAAAAATTATCCCTTTATTTTTCCTTGCTTGTTTGGGCCCTTCTTATTAACTGAACTTAATGATACCTTGATTTAGTGTTGTAATGTGTTTGACACACTCGCATTAGGTCTTGGGCCCTTATAAACAAAATGTAATTAATTTGTACCTTGGTAAGGTGTTGTAAAGTTTTGTAACACACTTTCACACCCTTATAGGGTTTTATTAATTAATTGCGCCTAATAAACCTTTTTTTAACCAAAGTGTGCTTAAATTATGCCATATGTAGAGTATGGTAAAGTGTTGTAACATACTTTCACACTTTTCTAGGGTTTTCATAAATAATTGAGCTTCTTTATGCTTTAATTGGCCTCATTTTGCATCCACAAGCCTCATTTAATGTATGTTTTCAAAGATAATCTTGACACAAATCAACATCCAATCATAATTAAGGTGTTTTTAGGTTGTGTGACCCAAATTTAGTTATCTAGGACTCATACGCCACCTTGGGTGTATGAGTCCCACCTAGGGTTTTGGGTCATTATCTCGATTCTACACCTTTCTAAGAATTTTGAAATTGGTCCCATAAATTATGCCTAATGGGATTCATATGCCACCTTGGGCGTATGAGTCCTGTGTGGCCTAAAATTAAAACTAATTCAAATTCTTTGAAGGATTTTATCCTCCTAGATCTGATGTCAGCTTGTAGTGCTGTAATTTTGGGAATTATTGCATAATTAAGTATAGATACAAGGTTCTTTCACTCATTTTTCATCTAACATGATAAGCATTCAAGAGATCATCCCAAGCCTTCAAATATTCATGCATTAGAGTTCACAAGAGCATTCAAGTGTTTACAAGAGCATTCAATATTTTATTATCAAATTTTTTAGAGCATTATTCAAGCATCATGTCAAAGTCTTCATGCATCATGTTTGTTTTTAAGCTAATAATTGTGGTGTAGGGTTTCATGATTCAAGCTAGCATTTCATTCAAGATCTATCCTATTCAAGCAAGAGTCAAGATCTACATCCATTGGAGTCATCTCATACATGTTTGTAGCCTCTTATTGCCAGGGTTTGGTGAGTTGCAACATCATATTTTGTTCATTCATCATTCTCCATTCCCATTTCATTTCATTTCATGGTTTGATTACCAAAACAGGGTTTGACCAAGGAAAATACTTTTCTACTAACAAAACATTTTTTTTCCCTCTTTAGTATCTAATTTGCAAGTTTAGGTTGAAGAAAAATTTAATATCAAGTTGGAGAAAGTTTTCAAAGTGTGTAAAGTTGACACCTTTCATTGGACATCATTGGAAGACTTCTACAGGCTGAAAATCAGGGTTTCAGATCTAGAAATCAATTGGGAAGGATAGAACAAACATTAAAGAGAAGATTTAGATTTTTAAGCTTTAGAAAACTCTAACTAGACTAATATGCAAGTGCTGGTGTATGAGTTCCATTTTAGGTGATTTTTTGGCTTTTTGGTCGTTTCAAACATCCATTTGTTGGATTCCTGTTTCTGCATAAAAACCCAAATCTGGGACAAAATCGCCCAGTTTGGCATATGAGTCCTAGTCAACATTAAAATTAGTATTTTTAGAATTTTAGAGCTTTGTATAGTCATCTTTAGATTCACAGGTGCACACATTTCATCTTGTAACTTTTTGTTCTATTTTACATGCATTTTTAAGTCATTTAGTGAAAGCTTGCATTGCATTAGGTTTAAAATAATTTTGATTTACATTGCATTTTTCTTTCCAAGCCCTTGCTTGGTGGTGAACCCATCATTAGTTTACAATCAGACCTTAGGACAACCCTATTACAAGATCTCTTTCTCTTTTGCATATCTTAGATTGAGATCTTTAGGGTTTCCCTTCAATGAAATAATTGGAAAGTGGGATTTTCTCTATGTTCTAAAGCATATGAAAGCAATCATCATCACCCTCACCATTTTATGTTGTTTCATTTTGGTGAACCTGCATATAGAACATCATAATTCTGATTTGGAGAGGATTATTATCCTAGATCTAGCTTGCACTAACTTTTCATTAGGGTATGCATTAATTAATTGGAATTCGATGGTTTCTAATTCTTGCATTAGTGAAAGTGTATGTACCTTTCATTTTCACATCTCAAATAATTTAAAATCTTATAAAAAAATCATTTTCACTTAGGTTACAGATCATACAAACTAAAAAGCATAAAAATTACAGAAATTTTTTCTGAAATTTTTGAAAAAAATCCTCATTGGGACTAATACGCCCATTTGGGTGATTTAGTCCAAGTGCAGATTCTGAACTGCATTTTCTAGAATTTAAAACTCTATTTTTTTGCTTCTTTTTTCTACTATTTTCTTTTTATTTTAGTTTACAAAGTTTCTATTATATTTGTTTCATTGCACTTAGCCTAAATTTTTATTTGTATTCATCTTGCATTTAGTATCCCTTGCATGAGTATTTGGTGTCCTATTGCTAATATTATAATGAGACGAAGTTTGAGACTCATGTCATCCCACGATAGTACAATCATTGTGGATCTTGGGTTTTCTAGCTCTTTCACTCGTAGTATGGACACTAGTCCACTAGGTATGGACCATACCCTTAACAACTCTTTACCTTGAAGTAGTGTAAAGCATGCTGAAATAAGGATTGATAGTGTTCTGCAAGAAAACATAATTCAAATTCATGAAGAATTAGCAAACCTACAACATCAAGTGAAAAATGAAAACATTTTAACCACTTCCATCCCTACTATATATAACATTCATCGCATGGTTGAAAGTTAAGATGGACTCGACCTTGTGAGAAACATAGTTCAGATCTTTTTGGAAAATACCTCACCTCAACCACTAACTATCCTTTCCCTATGACCACCACTTGTCAGAAGCCAAGGAGGAACTAAAATTACTCCCACAATAATTTCCTCTATTCCTACCTATACCAACTCTCAAGTCACAACAACAATGCAACTAACTAGCAATGTGATTTCTTCCTCAAGTATTTTTCCTAGCATCCCTAATACCTTTGTGGCATCACATGTCATATCTCCTACCAAAGTCAAAATGGTCCAACTATATATTATATCAAAATGGTCCAACTATATATTATATCAACAACAAGGATTTGGTGAGTTTAGGTCATTTGCATGTTGCTTATTCATCATTACTTTCTTATTTCATTTCATTTCTTTATGAAAGGTTTGATTACCAAAGTGGGATTTGACCAAGGAAAATCCCTATACTCGAACCCTTAACCATTTCCCCCCTCTTTGCATGTGTGTTTTCAGGTCTTGTAGGTAGATTTGTAAAATAAATAAGTGTTGAAAAGTTCTCAATAAGTCATCAAAGCTATTCAAGTCAAGCAAACCCTAATTCAAGCTTGGAGACAATATTCAACCCATTTTTTGCAGATTTGGTTCCATCAACCAGACAAGAAGACAAGTGTAGATTTGGACCCACATACTTGACTTATGAATTTTCAGATTTTTGTGGAAGGAATAATTCACCATCAGTGGCGAATGAGTCCCACTCCTAGGTTGGAAAAGGTGATTTCATTAGAATTTAGTTCCTGACAGTCAGAAACTAGTTTCAACAATGTTTACCAAAAGTAGGACTGATTCACCATCAATGGCGAATGAGTCCCATTGGTCATCAACAATAATTTATGTAGCATTCTAGAACCTTCTAGCATCAACATTCCATCTCCAAGTCCACTATGTTTAGTTTCATTAGGTTCTGAGTTCATTTGTGCATGTTTCTAGTTCATTTTTGCATACTTCACTATGTTTTCAAACAATTCATATTTCTTAGGTTTTGCATAAATAATCAATCAATTCTACATTTATATCATTACATTTAGGCATAATTCCATCATACATAAATTAATTTGACTGAACCACCACATTTTTTGGCCCATCTCTCTCCTTTTAGGTGAAAAACCCTAAGAGAGCAAGAGAGTGCATAACACCCAAAAATTGTTGGTTCATTTTGGTGAACTTGCATATTGAACATCATCTTTCTGATTTGCATTGCATTTAAAACCTAGGACTCATAGCATTAGCTTTTGTATTAGACTTTGCATTGTTTTTGCATCCTAGGATTTACAAACTTGCATTAGTGAATATCTCATATAGATTTCATTTTTTCTCTTCAAAAAATTACAAAAACTCAAATTCTACATTTGCATATTCATTTTGCATCAGAAAAGCATAAAAATCACTTTAAATTTTATGCAAAATCACACAAAAATCACCCCTAGACTCATTCGCCACCTTGTGCGAATCAGTCTAGTTGCACATTCTAAACTACATTTTTAGGCATTTTTTGTGTTATAATTTTTTACTATTACTTTATGTCATACTTTCCAATTTTTTTGTTTTATTCTCTTTCTTGCACATTACTTTACTTTCATTCATTATCATCACGGCCTCTTTCTTTAGTAAGATTTGGAATTCATTAAAATCTTTAGTGGACATGTCAAATTGTGCCTTTGGTTGTGATCCTGATGACCTTGAGCTTCCTCGTGCTCCTTCAACTCCTCATGAAGGTCCTCCTTGTGCTATTGACATCATTGGAGAAGATGATGATAGCATGAACAAGTTCTTAAATGACTACCTTGACAACCTTGAAGCCAATGCAACCTTTTACCCATCCATGAAGTCACAAGACCTTCCTACTGTCCCACCTCATGATACATTTGTATACCTACATCCTGAAACAAAGGAAGGACCTAAGTTCCCTCCAACAGGTGGACCTAGTTCCTCTAACCAAGCAACTCCTATACCATTTTATGATAACAAAGTTACAAACACACCAATAAACCTTGAAGAAACATATGGCAAGTTTTTTACTATCTTAAACAAACAAGGATGTGACACAACAACCAAGTATGACATTCACAAACTTTTAGAACAAAAACCAATAGATGAGAACACCATGTGATTAGGATATCAAGATCCTCCTCATGACAACAAGCCTCCTTTTGAATATTGGAGACTTCATGATGATGGCATGGTGATCTTTGATTCCCCTCCTGATTTGAATGTTATCCTTCCACATGAACAACCATTACATGATTCCAATGACAAGGATTTTAGGATCCCCATGGGTCCTCTTCCCCCTTCAATTCATGAAAAAGGTGAATCTAGCAAACACAAATGACCTTACAAATTGAAAAAACTAAAGTTTCCTCTCCATCAACCACTTGAATGTGAAAGGAAATTGCAAATTATTTAAAATAGAGGTCTTATACTATTACACCTTTGAATAGGTTGGTCAACCATTGTAAAGATTCTAACATACCATATTGTAAATACCATCATCTTCTTTGACATCACAGTGATGAATGTCATACATTGAAGGAATCTTGAGTACAAGTATCACTTCACTGATACCGACTGTTATCCTATCATCCCATAATTCCCTAAACTAAATCCCCTCATCATGCCATAGTTGTAGAATTTTCAATTCTCACTATTACATAATCTTTCCCATCACCCACCTTGGCTCATTCTTGCCTTACACTCAGTGGGGGCAAGAGCCTGTTATCCTTGTCCTAGTACTGCATTTGTCCTTGTCTCTTAACTACATTATTTACCTTCCACTTAGCCTACTTGAGCTTGCGAAGTGAATAACTCAGTTAATGGTTGAATTGCATTTTCCTTAACTAGCCTTTTTAAATTTTCCTTTTTACTCTTTTTTGGTGTGATTGTATGTGTGTTTGATGTTTTCCCTCTCTTTGTGCACTTCCTCTATTTGTACCTCCATTCTTCTATATGTCATACTTTATCTTTTCTTTTTTGCCTTTGTTTTGTGTTTCTCCTTTTGGGGATGACGCAAATCATTGAGATGCCCTATGTCTCTTCCATGTTGACCCAATCAGTTCCTTTTCCTTTTGGGGATGACGCAAGGAATCTAGACCGAAATGTCTCCTTCATGTTGACCCAAAATATTTTTCTTTTCTTTTTCCTTTTCATTTTCTTTTTGTTTGTGTTTATCCTTTTGGGGATGATGAATTTTTTTGAGATTGAAATGTCTCCTCCATGTTGACCAAAACATATTTTATTTTTCCTTTTTATTCATTCTCTTTGTGTCATTCTTCCAGTTCTATGTATTTGGGGAATGATGATAGTTTCAAGCTCTTTAATAAAAATATTGCAGCAACGAACATACTGACCCCAAACCCCTAGATCCCTTATGAGTTTGGAGTGTTCCTTTTTGGGGGAAACCCCTCTTTCTTTTGTTCCTTTTCTTTCACATGAAGCAACCTTACTCAAAAACATGACTTGGCATAGGGGCTTTCCAAGGTGGCTCTCATGTCTTGTTTCTTTTTTACAATTTTCATTTGCTACTTTAAAGTAATTGCTCACAAAAAAGTGTGTAGAAATTCCTTTAAAGTGGGGGCATACATTGGAATTATTCATTTGAATTATTGGTTTTTAATGCATCCTTGTTACTTTATACGATGCATTTGTCACTTTGTGGACAACACTGGGTGTGATGTCCTTCATAAGTGTGATCTATGTTAGCATATTACATTCCTCTTAGTGGCATGATGTAATGCACTGCATTCCCTAAGTTTTGAATATTTTATTCCTTGATTGGTTCTCTCTTGGAGATGGTATACACAATGTTCCCTAAGTTATAGACCTCTCATGAACTTAACAAGACTCCTTTGAACATTTATTTTGCATTTTACATAATTTTTACATTCACATGGCAACCTTGCATAACACAGCTTGCATGCTTGTGGTGCCATCCTTTTTGTTCATGAGTTCTAAGCATACAAAGCTCTTCTTGTCTCATGAAGCACATACAACCAAATTCCTCTGTGGTGCTTGATTAAAGTTATCAAGAGGTATATAGTTGAGAGGGAAGCCCATTCTGAGGCACGACTTTCCCCATAGCCACCTATGTGTTTGTGAGTACATACCATCCAAGTTTATATTTCTCACCTTCTGGGCCTTCTCACCCTATGGATATCCATGAGTTCCATTGCCCCAAAATGAGGATGCATTTATTTTTTTGGACAAACAACCTAAATATGATTCACAACTAGTTGGACAAATGATCGAAGCTTGATCCAAATTTTCCTTTTTCTCTTTCACATGTGTGTTCCTTTGTTCTTATGTTTAGTTTTCCATGGGATCTTCATCCTGGGGGCTTGATCATCCCTCTTGATCATTTTCATCTCATCTTTCTATCATAAGTGCATTTGGATCCCTCTCGATATGTATGGCTACTTTAGTGTGAGTTTGAAGCAAGTTCATCTTCTCACTAAAGTGTGGGCTAAATGTACCATAGAAAAATGGGTCTTGGATATTTTAATGGTCATTTAGGTCTTTTTCCTATGATTCTTGGCTTATTTTTCTTATATTTAATGTTGTAATGTGACTTATACATTCACATTAGGTCTTGAACATTCAAATTATGATGTCTTGTGAAGGTGTTGTGAAGTGTTGTAACACATTTTTACACTTTTCTAGACTCTTCTTATTATAATTCATCTAAATATTCCCCTTTTATCCCTTATCAAGTCCTATTTCAAAGTGTTGTAAATTCTTTTAACATACTTTCACGCTTTTCTAGGCTTGTCATCACTAATTACACCTTTCTTATGATTTATTTGGCCCCTTTATGCACTTATAGGCATTAACTAAGTGTGTTTTTGAATAAAAACCCGACAAACATCATTAAAATCAACTTAATTCCTAACACCCACTAGCAATCCTTGAGTGGGACCCATTCATTATGGGTGGTGAATGAGTCCCTCTTGGCATAAAATTCAAAATAAATTCAAATTTCCTTCAGATTTTTATTCATTAAGACCTTATGTTGGCCTGTGATTTATATTTAGGTAATTAGAGAATAAGTGTGTATAAATAAGTGTTTTTCGATCCATTTTAACCCCCATTCATCCATTAATTCAAGCATTCATACATCCATTCAATCATCTCATTCAAGCATTTGAGCAACATTGCATCATTGAATCAAGCATCTTGTAGATGCCATTGACATATCCTCAGTTTCAACAAGGATTTGGTGAGTTTAGGAAATTTTTATGTTGTTTATTCATCACTCCTTTCTTATTTCATTTCATTTATTTATCAAGGGTTTGATTACCAAATTGGTATTTGACCAAGGAAAATCCCTATACTCTAACCCTTAACCATTTTCCCCCTCTTTGCATGTGTGTTTGCAGGTCTTGTAGGAAGATGTTTCAAAGAAATATGTGTTGAAAAGTGCTCAATAATTCATCAAAGCTATTCAGGTCAACTAAAACCTAATTCAAGCTTGGACACAACATTCATCCCATTTTCTGTAGATTTGGTTTCGTCAACCCGACAAGAAGACAAGTACAGATCTAGACCCACAAAATTGAGTTCTGAATTTGAAAATTCTTGTGAGAGGACTGATTTTCAATTAGTGGTGAATGAGTCCCACTACCATGCTGGAAAATGTGATTTTTTCATAATTCAGTTCCTAATAGTCAAAAACCAGTTTCAACAAAGTTTACCAAAAGTAGGACTGATTCGCCATGAATGGTGAATGAGTCCCACTAGTCATCAACAATAATTTTTGTAGCATTCCAAAACCTTCCAACATCAACATTCCATCTCTAGGTTTACTCTGTTTAGTTTCATTAAGTTCTGAGTTCATCTGTGCATGTTTCTAGTTCATTTTTGCATACCTCACTGTGTTTTCAAACACTTCATATTTCTTAGGTTTTGCATAAATAATCAATGAATTTTATTAGTTTTTTGTATTCAGATCATTAAATTTAGGCATAATTCCATCATACATACATTAATTAAAGTGAACCACCACAATTTTTGGCCTATCCCTCTCCTTTTAGGTGAAAAACCCTAAGAGAGCAAGAGAGTACATAGCACCCAATTTTTTTTGGTTCAATGAGATACAAACAAAAAGAAGAAGAAAATATTATCAATTTAATATCACATTACCAATCACTTTATTCCCAAATTGATGTCACCTTCAAAAGATGTTCATAGATAATTTGCAAAGAAAGATACAAGATAAGCTTACCATGATGAAATTCACCTCATTGATGCACTTATGTACTGCCCTCCATTATTACCAAAATTTGGTTAGTAGTCATGATGCCAAACCCACCTCTAGCCAAATTGAGAAGTCTAAGTCTGCAAACCAAAACAATTCTCAACCTTTTAGAAAATAGAATAAAGGCTTCCTTCAATTCAATCCCCCTCAACATATAACTTAGAATGTCAATAACCAAGTATATGTTGTTAAAGTAGTGAAACCATTTAGCTATGGGGAACCAAAAAGGAAATTCACCCCCTTACCCAATGCCCTTCACAATACAATGTGACAACTCTTAGAGAAAAATATGATTACCTAGCCTCCCATTAAAACTCATGATCTTAATAAACCATTACCTACAAACTACAAACCAAATTCTTATTGTCATTATCACTGACAAAATGGACACAATACAAAACATTGCAAGCATTTTATACATCTTGTGCAAGACCTCATTGATTTTGGTCATCTTTTTGTTGGAGGTGTTAGTGATAAAGGAAATAAGTTTTTTTCCCCTCCTAACCAAAATGTGCAAATTTTTACCAACCCCATGCGAAAACATAATATTTCATTTTTAAAAGCAAGTAAAACTACAAAGAGTGACATGATGAACATTGATACAGATGATGATAACAATGAAACTGTTCAACATGATCCTATAGATAATGATCCTATGGATGATATGGTAGGAGTGATAGATGTCATTCCTTGTAAAGGACAAACTAAAAATCCTCTTGAGATTATTTTCTTCTCTAAAGATATACTTAAACCATACACCTAATGGTCCTCTTTACATATCCAATTGAATCTATGATAAGCCGACTAATGGGATATTAATATATCTCATCTATGGAGAGAATGTGATCACAGAGAAATTCTTACTTCTACATGAACTCTATCAAGATATATATGATTAACTGAAAGCATGGATCAAGACACATAATGGTTTCACTTGCCTTACAAAGGGATCAATCACCTTACCCTTACAAGTAGGACCGAAAATATTAAATATCTCATTCTACATCATCCCACCATTGGACTAATTTCATGTGAATCTAGGATATCTATGGATTCGCTCGATGAATGTATTCCATTTGGTTGTACATAAATGCTTGATTTTTTTCTTTGAGAATGAAATTTTCACTGTCCATCATAGTGGCTTTAACACTTTGTCTTCTCATGGAAATTTTTCCTTAGAATTCTTTTGGCCTAAGCCTATAGAGTATATCAAAACATGAGGAGACTTCTTTTTCAAATCCCACCAAAAGTTCAAGGAAAAGAAAATAGTAGAATCATCCCTCCAAAACATGCTTCCACCCAGGACCGAGCCTACCATCCTTGACGAAGCTATGATTGAACCATAAGAAATTCCAAATATCCAAGATCAACCTAAGACAAAAACTTAACCTACTTCCTACAAAAGACCAAGAGAATAAAAACAATCGTGTCACACCTCCTAGAATAAAACAATTTTACAAATTTAAAGAGAAAGCATTCAAACAACCTCCCATGGTTCCTTTCATTCCTCCCATTGGGGAAGAAAATAAACCTATGGTTGATCAACTCACACCTACACAAATATAACATGAAAAAAAAACTAAAAGAAATAGATGTGCTAGAGAGCATAGGCATAGACATTGTGCCCTTGCTTGTAGGTTAATTGAAGAAATAAAAAAAGAAAATCAAGACCCAAACTTGACTAAAGCAATGCATGATGAGTCTACCCCCTCCCTAAAAAAAAAAGATCCTATAATTCAACCACAACAAGAGTTAAACCCTTTTTTAGAAATTATCATTCGACCTCCTATTGTGATTAATTCAGATGATGACGAGGAGATTGCTAAAATTGATGAGGAAGTGCATAATGAATTGAATACACTATTTTCCTCTACTATGAGCTTAAACAATAATTCTCATAAGAAGAGAATTGAAACTAGTAATGACCCTAGTTTGGAACTTGCTATTATCCCTTTGGCTAGTTTCCTATCTTCAACATACAATGAACACAATTGGGATATAGATGACCTATTGTAGGTTGACTCGCATGTGCCTTACTAGTCTTTTGCATTATTTCTTTTCATGTTTCTTTTGTGTGATTGCATGTGAGTAATGTGATCCCCTGTATAGTTCTATTTGATGTTTTCTCCATCTTTGTGGAATTCCTCTATTTGTACCTACATTCTTCTCTATGTTGTAAGCCTTTCAAAGCTTTTTCCATTTAACTTTTCTCTTGTCTTGTGTTTTCCTCTTCGGGATGATGCGTGGTGTCAAGATATTCATGTCTCTTCCATGTTGACCCAAGAGCTTTTCCTTTATAATTTTTTCATTTGTCTTGTGTTTTCCTTTTGGGGATGATGCAAGGCATCGAGACATTTAGGTCTCTTCCATGTTGACCCAAAAGGTTTTTGCTTTGTTTTTGCTCTCTCTATGTGATTCTTCCAGTTCTATGATTATTTCGGGAATGATGATAGTTCTGAGCTCTCTAAAAACATTGTAGAAAGAACATATTGATCCCAAATCCATGGATCCCTTATGTGTTTGGATTTTCATTTTGGGGTAACCCCTCCATTTTTATGACATATCTCTACTTAGAAACATATGGCTTGGCATAGGGCTTTCCAAGTTCACTCTCATGTCTTCTTTATTGTTAGCATTGATCATTTGCCACTTTAAAGTAATTTCTCACAGTATGGTGTTTAGCAATTTATTTAAAGTGGGGGAATATATTGGCGTTATTCTTTTGTATTTTCTCATGCTTCATGGTGTATTCTTCTTACTTTATGTGATGCATCTTTCACTTTGTGGTAACATTGGTTGTGATGTCCCTCAAGAGTGTGATCTATCTTAGTATATTACATTCCTCTTAGTGGCTTGATGCGATACACTACATCCCCTAAGTAGAAAATCTTCTATTATGTGATTGGTCCTCTCTTGGAGACATTAGGCACAATGTCCTCTAAGTTAAGACCTCACATGATCTAAGAAAGACTCCTTTGAACATTCCTTATTGTTTCATTTGAATTTTTAGTTATATGGCCACCTTACATAAAACACTTTTCATGCCTTTGGAGCCATCTTGTTTGTTCATGAACTCTAAGCATACGAAGTGTTTCTTTCTTCATGAATCTGAAAATTCATTTTTGCATGGCGCCTTATTAAAATGATCAAGAGGTATAACTTTGGTATGGTTTGACAGGAAGACAACTTGAGGCACGACTTTCCCTTAGCCACTCATGTGTGTGTGTGTGTGAGTACATATCAGCCATGTGTGTATGTGTCTCACCTTCTTGGATTACTCATCCAATGGACAACCTAAACTTATGTTTCTTCAGAGTGAGTGTGCATTTTTCAGATAAACAATTTAGATCTAATCCATATTGAGATAGACAAATAGTCAAAGCTTGATCCACCCCTAATTCTTCTCTTCTATTGTTTCTTTGGCAGTGTATGCTTGTGCCTTAATGTTTCTCTTTATACCATTTTCATGTGTGTTCTTTTGTTCCTATGTTGGTTTTCCATGGGATCTTGATCTTGGGGGATTAATCATCCCTCTTGATTGTTGCATCTTATCTTATCGACATTGGTGCACTTGGACCCCTCTTGATGCATGTTTTTCTACTTTAGTGTGAGTTTGAAGCAAGTTTATCCTCTCACTAAATTTGGGGCTAAAGGTGGCAACGAAGAAAGTATCCCTTTATTTTCCTTGCTTGTTTGGGCCGTCATTGTTAATTGAAGTTAATGTTGCCTTGATTTAGTGTTGTAATGTGTTTCACACACACATTAGGTCTTGGGCCCTTGTAAACTAAATGTACTTAATTTGTACCTTGCTAAGGTGTTGTAAAGTATTGTAACACACTTTCACACTTTTCTAAGGTTTTATTAATTAATTGAGCCTAATAAACCTATTTTTAACCAATATGTGCTT
Organism: Sequoia sempervirens; assembly: GCA_007258455.2. Classification (NCBI taxonomy): domain Eukaryota; kingdom Viridiplantae; phylum Streptophyta; class Pinopsida; order Cupressales; family Cupressaceae; genus Sequoia; species Sequoia sempervirens. The sequence continues at coordinate 148,527,139 of VDFB02000007.1, read as the reverse complement.
AAATTATGCCTTATGTAGAGTGTTGTAATACACTTTCACACCTTTCTAGGGTTTTCATAAATAATTGTGCTTCTTTATGCTTTAATTGGCTTGATTTTGTATCCACAAGCCTCATTTAATGTATCCTTTTGGGGATAGTCCCAACAAAAATCAACATCCAACCATAATTTAGGTGTTTTTAGGTTGTGTAGCCCAAATTTGGTGATCTAGGACACATACGCCACCTTGGGCATATGAGTCTCGTGTGGCCCAAAATTAAAATTAATTCAAATTCTTGGTAGTATTTTATCCTCCTAGATCAAATGTCGACTTGTAGTGTTGTAATTTCAAGAATTCTTATATAATTAAGTATAAATAAAAGGTTCTTTCAACCACTTTTCATCTAACATCATAAGCATTAAATATATCATCATAAGCCTTCAAGTATTTATACATTGGAGTTCATGAGAGAATTCAAGTGTTTACAAGAGCATTCAAGTGTTAATTATCAAATCTTTTAGAGCATTATTCAGGCATCAAGTATCATGTCAAAGTCTTCATGCATCATGTTTGTTTTTGAGCTAACAATTATGTTGTAGGGTTTCATGATTCAAGCTAGCATTTCATTCAAGATCTATCCAATTCAAGCAAGACTCAAGATATACATCCATTGGAGCCATCTCATACATGTTTTTGGCTTCTTATTGCTAGGGTTTGGTGAGTTGCGACATCATATTTTTTGCATTCATCATTCTCCATTCCTATTTCATTTCATTTCAAGGCTTGATTACCAAAATGGGGTTTGACCAAGGAAAATCCCTTTCTACTAACAAAACAACATTTTTCCCTCTCTTTAGTGTGTGATTTGTAGGTTTAGGTTAAAGAAACATTGAAGAAATCTTTGGAGAAATTTTTCAAAGTGTTTAAATTGTTCAAATTTGTCACCTTTCATTGGAGATCATTGGAAGACTTCTATAGGCTACAAATTACGGTTTCGAATCTAGAAATCAATTAGGAAGGACAGAGCAGACATTAAAGAGAAAATTGAAAGTTTGAAGCTTCAAAAAACCCTAACTAGACTAATATACTAGTTCTGGTGCATGAGTCCCAATTTAGGTCATTTTTTAGGTTTTTGTAGTTTTAGACACCCATTTGCTAGATTCTTGTTTTTGCGTAGAAACCTAGATCGAGGACTAAATCACCAAGTCTGGAAATGAGTCCTAGTCAACATTAAAATATTTTTTTTTAATAATTTTAGAGCTTCATCTAGTCATCTTTAGATAATTCCCAACTGCACACATTTCATCTTGCAACTTTTGGTTCTATTTTACATGCATTTTTAAGTCAGTGAAATATTGCATTACATTAGGTTTAAGCATTTTTCTTTCCAAGCCCTTTCTTGGAGGTGAACCCCCCATTAGTTTACAATCAAACCTTAGGACATCCCTATTAGAAGATCTCTTTCTCTTTTGCATATCTTAGATTGAGATATTTAGGGTTTCCTTTCAATGAAATAATTAGAAAGTGGGTTTTTCTCTATGTTCTAAACCATACAAAAGCAATCACCATCACCCCCCACCATTTTACATTGTTTCAAGTTATAACACCAGGGGATATTTCCTACAAAGCCCTAATATCCCCATTTATCAACTCATTGCCTTTCTAATAAGTTTCATTAGTTTCTTGTGTAACAAATTTGAAAAACATGCCACAAATCTTTATTTTCTCACTTGGTGCAATCGTGGACAATAATAAATATCCTAGATGTGATGAAAGCTTGACTAGCTAAGGTGGTAGAATTGGTTGTAGCCTTGGTTTCCTTGTCAGTGACCCTTTGACAGTGCTTCTGGACGATTCTCCAATTGGATTTGATGGCTTGGCAACTTTGGTTTTCTCTTCTTCATTTCTTTCATCCAAGGTGTAATTCTTTACTTCCTATTCTTGTTTTTCTTCTTCTTTCTCCTCTTCCTTTTCTTCTTCTTCTTCTTATTTTAAGGATTTTCTAGAAGATTTATCTTTGTTTTCTTTCTAGTTTTTATCCTCATCATCCTTATCACCATTTCCCTTTTTATCCTTTCTCCCTTTAGCATCACCTTTACTATTCTCACCATTGTTTCTAGTATATTCATGATGTTCTTCAAGTAAATTATCGGTGTCATCATTGTGTTTATCTTCAGACTATTTTCTTGTAGTATCCTTTGTATCATCCAAAGGGGCAGCGGTCTCTAAAACCTCATTTATCTCACCTACACTTTCCAAGATTGGATTATTCATTACTTCTGTGATAGTAACATGCTCCTCTGTTCGAGCTGTATGGGATGAAAAATTGGTTCTTGTCCCATAATTTCTTGCCAAACTTCTAATTATGTCCTAAGTTTCCCATCTTACTTTTCCTATACTATTTTTCTCCTTAGTCATAAGAATGTTAACTCTTTGTTTAACTCTAAATAGAGTATAAAATTCTCTTAACAAATTAGCAACCTCTTCTTGGGATAAATAGGATCCATAAGAGATCAACACATCATATTTCATCTTGTCATAATCATTTATAGCCTCTTTCCTTCTTTGTACTAACACTTTCTACACATTGTTAGTCACCTTCCAGATTGACTCCATACTCACATTACAAATGACAATGTAATAAATGAAAGAATTAAAAATAGTTTCTTTATCTTCATAATTGACTTCATCATACAATTAGACAATTGGCATAATATCCTTAGCATCTATCATATTTTTTACTAAGGCACCTAGATTTAAAGATGGTCAATCACTTACCAGAGTAGAGGCAAGAATGTCTTCCTTAGGATCATATATTCCTTCTTAATTCTTCTTTTCATGCACATGATTTCTAAAATATTCTTCTTCTTCCTCTATCTCTTCATCTGTGGAAATATTAACTCTAGTTTTTGTTTCTACATTACTAGTAGAAGTACTCCTTCTTCTATTCCTTTTCAACTAATTCTCTTTTGGCATGCCAAGATCAATTTCTTCTTGTACAGTATCACTTAAACTTCTATTCATGTTTTCCTTTTCATTTACTCTTCTTCTTCCAGGAGTAACACATGGTGCAACAAGGGGTATGCTCTTTCTTTTATAATCACAATTATTGGGTCCAATGGATATACCTGTAGATCAATTGATGTTGGAGTACTGTGTTCTTTCTTCTTTCCTTTCTTTTTTTCAGTGGCAGTAGAGGTAGGTGTAGTAGTAGAGGATATTATTCAAGATTTATTAGGTCTAGAGGATAGTTTTTCCACCTTGGAATTTCTCTCATCAAGAGCTTCCTTCAATTCATCAATGTCCTCTTTAGTGAATGACCCTTGGAATTATGCCTCAACATCCTTTCTTGTTGTTTTTTCTGTATGAGATGTAGAAGTCTCTAAATGCACTTCTTTAGCTTTTTCTTCATCTGTTCTATGTTTAGGAAAAGAGGGGTCCCTTGGACTACTTAGCAACATTCCAATAATCCTCTTAGCAATTTGTTCATCAACCTCATAGCCCAATGGTTCTATCTAGAGAGCTTTCGGTTCAACTACTTCCATGATGCATTCATTAGTACTTACAAGAAAGTTTATGTCCTTTACATACTTTTCCACATGGCTTTTGGTAACCTTTTCTCTTTCATGCATATCATTTTGGAAAATTGTAAAGAATGTAGTCAATGCATTATTCCATGCTGTAAAGTTTCCAAAACTTTGTAGTCTTTCAAAAATTTGATAAGCAACTGGCCTGTTGTGTTCCCATATGATATTTTTCCTTCCCAGTAACTCCGTCACAAAGTAAAATAGTAGAAAAACTACTAATGTCCCAAACTTAAAGGAGTGTTTCTTTATCTTCACCAGGCTCAAATTCACCATAATTTACTATTGGAGCAACTCACATAGATCATAATCTCTCGTATTTACTACCATTTCATATGTGGTATGAATTGTTGTAGCAGACACAAAATTCCCTTGATTAGTAAAATATATTTTCTATCCAAACATGATAGCAACATACTTCACATCTGGATTTTTGATAGGCCTAGTATTCAAAGCTCTCCCATCAAATGTGGCTCTAGTTAGCTTCACAACTAATTATTCTTCATATCAACACTGGAAAAGGTCTAGTGGCACAAAGAACAGTTACAACTTGAATCACTTCTTTGGTGATTAAGCCTACTACGCTTGTCCACATAAATTTTTCATGAACCTTACTCAATGCCATCCTAACAAATTTACAATCCATTTCATTTGAAAAGTTAGGAAACCAATTCCATACATCTAGCTTCTTTCGTACTAGGTTTTGATATTCAAATTTTATAGAATGATCATCTCTTTTCAATTCTTCCATTCATAAATCGACAAATTCTTGGTGGTTAAATTCTTTCAACTTCCTGTGAATGTATGTTCTCGTGTCTTCAGTGGGTAAGACATTAATTGGAATGTGCGAGAATGCACCCAAGGTGTCCATTTCAAAGACTTTCATGGAATACCTTCTAAATTTAGGTCGGGTCTCTTAGAAACTTTCACAATAGTAGGAACTTAGCCATTTATTTTCCTCAAATTACTTGTAAAGTAGCTTCAAACTAGAATACACAAAGTTTAGATAATAGTAAATACCTTTTCACACTTTTTCAAAAACTAGTGTTTGATGCCAATTTCTTTGAATCTCTTTTCAACTTTCTTCAGCTTGCTTTGCTCCTTTCAATTTGCAAATGTGACTTAATTTGACTTGATTTCTTACTTTATGAATTACCAAATTTTCCCTAATTTTGTATTAAGTGCACTCCAACATCAAAAGATGATAAAAACCTTGTAAAGTACACTATAAACCCTAAAATGCTTTGCGATTCTTCAAATTTACATATTTTCTACCAGAAATTTCTTCAACATCTTTAGAATGATGCCTTACATCATATATGCCCATGTCACATCTTGCAACTTCTTATGTTGTGGGTTTGTTAGATTTCTTAGTCACTACTCCCCTTAAAACCATTGTTGGGTTTAGTTTTTAGAAAAGGTATCTGCATTAGGTGCCAGTATAGATACATTTGACTCATCCTTATTCTTAGGTTCTTCATTTTTCTTCCAAATATTTTTCATTTCTTTTCTTACTTCAATAGGATCCACTTTATTCATAGGTTTGTTCTTTTCTTCTAGATTAGCTTTCTTCTCAATTTTGCTTCTACAAAATTTGGAAATATGTCCTAGTTTATTGTAGCTATAGCACACAATTTTTTTTTGACCAAACTAATTTGGATTTATTCTTGATCTACACTGATTAGCTTTACATCCAAAAGAATAGCATTTATAGCAATAGCCTTGAAAACATTAAGTCATTCTACAAATATTGAATTTTTTCATCATTGTCTAACTTCTATACTTTGTAGCTCTATGCCCAAACTTACTGCAAGAAAAACATTGTCTAATAAAGAATCCAACATTCTGATTCATTCTATTCTGGTTCATTTTAATTCTACATTGAGTTGCCCTAGATGACCAAATATATTGCATGAAAATAAAATACCATTTAAAGGTGGGTACCTTTGAGCATTGGGTTGTCAAATAGGAATCCTTTTGATGTTGCTTTTATTATTCTTGATCTACCTTCCATTGCTTTGATTCTTCCTTTGATTGTTCACTTTGTTCAGAACTTGATTTGATTTTGAACTTTGTCCTTCATCAAGTCCTAGACCACTTTTATCATTAGCTGGTTTCTAAAATGCAATCAACTCATCAAGCATTGTAGTACTTGTCTTAAATTTTTCTTCATGATCTCTTTCCATCACTAAGTTAGATATTAGTGTCACCACTTTTTGTTCAAGCTTTGTGCATTCATCAAATTTTCCTTAGATTTCAGCTATCTGATATTCTTCAATTCTTTTCTTTTCTCCCACTTACATTTTTTGTCTGGTGATGTCTTCATTTGCCTTCTTCAACTGATTACTAACTTCTCTATGCCTTTCTTTGATTTTTTTGTTTTTCTCTCTTAATTTCCTAATGCATTCATTAGCTTCTTTCAAGTTTTCCTTCAGAGATTCTTTCTCATCTTCACTTTTGTTTAGATATCTAAGAGTAGCATGAAGCTCCTTAGTTCCAAAGATCACTTCTAGAGGAACAAGATACTTTTTATCATCCATGTGATCGAACTTCAAGATCTTCCTTAAGTTGTTAAGCTTCACAAAAGGAACTGAGCTCTGATACCAATTGTTGAACACATAGAATATTGAGAGGAGGGGTGAATCAATATTCTACCAATCCAATTGATTGCTAACCGTCCAATTATAAAAACATATCTTTTTGTAGTAGTAAGTAAAACATTAAAATGAACATAACGTCACACAACTCATAGACACCAAGATTGTTACGTGGAAAACCTGAAGTGGGAAAATCCATGGTGAGGATTAACTCACCATATATTATAACCAGTTACAAAATATTACATAGCACACTACCATGACACACTATCCTTGAAAGGCTCACAACTGGAGTACAAAAGTTATGGCTTACCACTAGAATACATAAAGATATGAATCACTACCATAAATTTTAACTGAAAGAAATGCACCTTGAGTACTCTGTATAGTTCCAATTAAGCTGAAGAAAAAGTTTTGCATTGGTTTGCAAAAATAATTATCAACAACTATCACCTGGTTCACAAAATCACTCTATTACATACATTTGTAGTACCACACCTCTATTCTATATGTCGAATCATATGCATCTCAATTATATATATGCTCAATTTAAGGATATTCCATTATACACATGGTTCATACATCAATTAGGTTAGCCTAATTAGATTAAATTATACATAACACAAAATATCTTGTTAGCCACAAAATAAAACTTCTTTGGCGCTCTAAACCAAGAATGCAAGACACTATTTAGGTTGGTCCAGTCCTAAAGAATAAGCCTTCATGAAATGCGTACTTGATGAACAATTTGGCCAAAATATCTAAGAAAACCAAAACTATAAGCCAAAATTTTGTCATTCAGAACTTTCAATCAATTCAACTAATATTATTGATTCTCTAATCACGGCTGCATCTAATACTCTCAAAAAACATATCAAAATTATATGAGCTGACATACACTTTAGGGTGATTCTAGACCAAATTACTAGATCAAAGTAACAGGAACATATTTTATGGGAAAGGAAGATAATTAGTTATAAAATAATGTTGGCATCAATGAAAACAAAGACAACAAACTAGAGTTCTCCTTCTTCATTCTTCCAACATATCTATCCTTGAAAATTTGTATGAGCATGAATATTTAATAAGAAAATAGGGGTTCTTGAGTAAAAAAATGAATTAAAAAGGATATAAAATTCTTACTATCTAAATAAAATGAGTGAGTTGACGAGTGTCCCAAAAGAAAGCTAACCTTATTATAAAACCTTGAGCTCCAACAAACTGACATTGAATACATTTCTAAAGAATAGAAGAAATAACTACATCTCCTCTACAAATTTTTGTCTCCTAAAGGAAGATAATATTATGTCTATGAACCTATATAATTTCTTGAACTAATTTTCTACATATGGGTGATGATCAAAACCCTAGAATTACATGAAAAAACTCTCATTTTTAGGAAATAGAGAAGTGAGAATCTAAAGTGAATGAGCCGATATTCAATCAAATTTCTCCTAATCGTATTCAATTTATCTTGATAACTTTTCCTTCCCACTTTGGGGGATTTACCCGTACCGATATTTTTTAGTTTTTTTTATTAGAGATACAAATGAGTATGAATTTTCTTTTTAGAATTATCCTTGAAATCATGTCTATGAGGAGATTCAACATCACATAGTCTATAGAAAACTTAAATGAGACACTTAATGGGACCAAATTCGTAGCATTTAATGCAACTCCAAGATTACCCCTTACATAATTTACATGATATGTAGAATGAGGGAGAGGATTCCCTTCTCCTTAAGGAAAAACCTACACTTTAGAAGGGATTTGATTAACTTGTGGTGTGATCATGGTAGAACTAGAAAGGATCAAATCCTAATTACTTGAATTATTCCCCATTAGAGTAGGCTCAATACCATAATAAAATATATAAAATATCAAATCTCTTATGAGAATCCCCCTTAGCTAATTATTCCTTCTAATGAATAACATTCTTCCCTTTGTTACAAGATTTATGGGAAGACAACCACTTGAGTTGGACCCTTTTGATGATACTAGAGCTTTCCCTTTGTACATTAACTTTAATGTTATAGACCTCAGATAGGGAATGAATGGAATTTTATGGTTTCTTTGTTAAATTTCTTTGACAATTCTTATATTTATGACAATTATGACATTAGAAATGAAGATCCTCATAGCCTAATAGTTGAATCCAAAACAAAAGGATTTTTAAGATCAATTTCCTCACATATATTTATGATGAATGTTGCTTCCCATTATTCCAACTTAAACAAGTACCTTGATGATTGATAGGATAAACATTTATGTAAAAGAGTGCTCAAAAAGTGAAATATTGTTTGTAATGGATAGGAATCATGAAAGTCCCGATGACAGAGCATGTGCGGACCATTGGAATGCCCATAAAGGAATCTAGACCATTTTTTCCACTCAAACAAAATAGATATATATTTTGTGAAGTAAATCGGATAACTGTTTGGTAATTCTTGTATTGTCATGTGAAAACAAGCTTTAAAAAATGAATACACATTTTGTAAAGCTTGATTTCTTGTTTATGAAAATAAGCTTTACAAAATGGATATCTATAATATTCAACTAAAAATGAATATGTAGCAATCAAATATATAATACATATAAATTATAATATAATATATATTAAATTGTATAATTTACACAATGTAATATTATAATATTATAGTTATACATAAAATAAATATTATATATTTTATTTATTTATTTATAGTTAAGTATTACCATAATTTGGGTGGTAATTCCCAACTGTCATAATGGCCACACTGTCATTCTACGGGAGATAATTTGGTTTTATTTAACACTCGCCACTTTCTCATCAAAAAATGTACTCGTCGAGAACTTGTTCTCCCTCACACGAGCCAGCTTCCTTATCAGTGTAGTTTGTCTAGATTGCTTATGTGCTTACGCCAGATTAGGCTTGCCTTGGAATCATTAACCATTACTCACCATTACTTCATACATGTGTTTCAGTACCTCGATTTCTCTCAAAGGATTTCGCCTCATCCCTATATGATTACACAAATAGATAGATCGTTTTAAGTATGGAATGATGGTGGGCCGAATTAAGAGTTTGAAATTTATTGCATACGATGGAGACTCCAATCCTACTCAAGAGTTATCGAAGTCAATTGTTGAGTTTCAAAGCAACGTCTAAAGCTGGCATTGATTGAGAGAGGTTTGGTGACCATGAAAGTCGTTCGGCTCATTCTTGGAAGGAAGTTTATGGTTTATGAGGAAAGACATTGTGTAAATATAGATATATCAGCATGGTTTGTGGCTTCACTTCTTGATCTTAGGATTCCAAAGGATGTTTGTGTAGAGATGACTCGTAAGATGTTCTATCTGCATTTTCTTGGAGATTTGGATCTCGTTATTAATGTAGCACAACTTGGGGTTAGTATCCCATAGCCAGGAGATCTATATTTGCTAGTTGGAGTACCACATTATTACTCCTCCCTACTAGATATTGATGCGGCCGAGCTTCTAGTGCATCATGAGCGGGCACTAGTTGCATATAAGTTCCTGCGCAAGCTATACCAGTTCGAGCCAGTGGATGATCTTGACTGGCTTGAGGAATTCGAGCTTTTTGAGAAATGATCGTATACTTACCAGCATTTTTCGAAAATACCCAGATAAGGAATTCATTGGGTTTATTTATGTGTCAAGTCTAGAGTATGTTTAGGTGGATTTTGTCCTAGTTTCTAGAGTTGAGCATTAAGTGATATATGTAAATATCTAAAGATATACTGTTTTAGCTTAGGGTTTAAAGAAAATAAACCTTTGGAACCACTGTTCTTCTTAAAATAGACTTTTATATAAGTAATATATATACTTAACTCTTCTATGGCTACTTTTTGTTTCACGTTTATACCTTTTTGGTGTGACATGTGTTCCTTTATTATGCCATTATTATGACATTATCAGTTTTTGAAATGGGTTTTAATTACAAATTTTTATTCTAATATATTTGCTTGAAGAAATTTTCTTTTGATGCCAAAGATACATAAGCATGTTATTTACAAAGATTATGGCAACCTAGTTTGGCCATAAAAAAATGTCTAATGTTCATTATTAGCCTGAATGTTACATCCTTGCTTTCGCCTATGCTTCCCACACTTGTATTATTATGTCCCATTTTGCATGTTCTGACTAGCTTAAACAAACATTTTTTGGAGTGTTTTAATACCAAAGTTTGAGCAAGATTCGACACTTGGCATGTGTGTGTTGGTTTGGTTGTTGGCCTTAGTCTAAACGAAGGACCATTTGTTCCCTATATAATACACATACTACTTTTAAATGTCATGGTATAGCAAGGAAACTGTTAATTGAGACACCTATGCTTCTAACTTGAAGTAAGGGTTAGTAAGCTTTCCTTGGGTCAATATCTGATTGAAATTTGAAAGGTTTGCTACAAAACCCATATCCGATTACCCTTAAAACTGTCAAGATGGTGTTAGGTCCTAGTTTTTTTATTACAAGTGAGCGGTATCGAGTAAATTCTAATATCAAATCTCATTTTGTAGCTATCTTGCTTGACCTACATGCTAATAAAGATATGATTTTGCAATTAACTGAAAGGGTATTTAAACATGATTTCTTCAAGGACTAGACCTGGTTTTGGATGCTTCTCAATTAGGTAAAAGAGTTCCTCTACCTCGGGATTTGTCACTTTCAGGTTTCAAGTCGGTTGAGCTACTCCCCTTCATATTTGATGTCTTTGGAAAGGAGTATTGGGTCCGTGGCCAAGATCGAAATAGGCATATGATTTTCTTAACCATTTGTACCAGCTTTTGCCTATTCGAGATACTAAGTGGATTTCAACTTTTATTGCTTGTAAGCCTTGGGGGCTTAGTTCCCTTCATACTTTCTTTGTATCAAGGCTTTAATAAATTGTTTAGTTTTTATAAAGCCTTCGTTTAAGTTTAGATTTAAGGCTTAAACTAATTCAGTTACCATGTGGAATATGTATTCATTTTCGGAGCCTATTGGTATACAAAAAAAAGGCATACATTGTATGGTCCAAGATTACGTGGCATGCAAAGGCTTCCTCTTTGAAAACCTGTAAATATTACTACTTGGGCTAGAAACAATTTTTTAATTAATAAAGTTTCCCTAAAATTATCTAATGCACTAGTTCATTATATATGTTTCTTCTGATTTTGTTCAGACTAGTTTCAAGTGCCACATTTACTATTTAAAGTTTATAGGGAATGGTATTATCAACGTTGTTTCCAAAATCATGTACTTATTATAGTTGTACCTTGTCAGACCTGCATGATTTGTTTAGCTATTGAAAAACTCATATAAAAACAACTTTAAATTGCTATGTGCAGTGCAATGTTAGTGTGTTTTGCATTTTCCTTTCTACAAAATAGTTCAATTTAGGGTTCAGAATTACGTAGTTGGACTTGGTTACTAGCACCAAGTAGATATGAGTACTTACCTCCTACCTGATCAGATTACCTTCCCTTAACCCTCTTGGTGGTTTTGCTACCCTTCTTCGGTCTTCTCCTCTTGAATTATTGTTTCTAAGACTTGCCAAGGTTTTGGTCAAGTTGCAGATAGGCTTGGATCTATTTGAGTTATACTGTGGTTTGCAAGAATATCTGCACCTCTATTTGCCTCTTAGTATACATGGTTGATTGAGACCAACTGTAGGTCTTCCCAAAGTTCTTTGATCTTGTTAACTTTTGGTTGTAATTTCCATACACTAATCTAACCTTTAGTGATGGCACTAACACATACCATTGAATCACATTCTAACTCAATGGACTTCAGTCCTTGCTCCTTGTAGAGTATTAAGGCTTGAAGGATTCCTTCTATTTTAGCTGCATTGTTTTTTGATGTGGGAAGTTTCACTGATCTAGCTACCACTATTAATCCCTTCTTATGTTAGATAATGCATCCTACTCCTACCTGGCTTGGGTTTCCCCACGACACCCCATCATTGTTTACTTTGAAACTACCTAATGTGGGAGGTTGCCATTTGATTTGATCTCTTTTTTCTTTTTTGTTCAGTCCTTCCAACTCTTCATAATGTTTTCATCCCAACATGTAAATTTTGTACTACTTTGTAGCTTGATGCGTACATTCAGCCACTCTATTATGTTCCTTTATATAATTTGTGTGACTTCCTCTTCTTTTCTTGCTTTGTCTTGAAAAATTATTTGGTTATGCTCCTTCCAAATTATCCAAATCAGGATGGAGGGGGCAGTTTTCCAAATTTGTCCCCATAGAGATTCCTTTTTCATAATGGGACAATTGGTGAATAATTCCTTTAATTTATTTTTCCTTGGGGACATCCACCCTAGATTCTTATGCAACCAAACCCAACTGTATTCTACAAAGGGTTAGTTTAGGAGTAGATGATCTAAGTCTTATTCTTCCTTGAGGCACATCAGACATCTACTTGGGCCTTCAAAGCCTATCACTTTCAATCTTTCTCCTATTAGTATTCTACCATGAAGTGTTGTCCAAGTGAAGGCCCCAGCCTTAGGGAGGACCCCTTTCCCCCAACAAAGTTTTCTTGGCCATTCCCCTTTCTCTTGCCTAATTTAAATTTGATAACCCATTAGGTTTGTGTAGTTGCCAAATTTAGCCCCACACCATATTATCTTGTCTGCTTGTGTGTTCAAGTTCACTTTCCTTTCCTTCAATATTTCCTCTAACTTCTTTTTTGCTTCCTCCTCTAGAGGGATGCTAGTAGGGATTCACCATGGACTACCCTCCTTTGCATCCCACTTGATATAGTTTTTCACACACTTTTTATGCCGATTTTCTATAGTTGGGATGTGGGGATCCAACTCTAGATATTCCTTCAAAGGTTTGTAGCCTCCCCAAGAATCCTTCCAAAACTCCACTCTTTCACCATTGTTAACTTACCATGTTATGTGGTATGTGATGACATGTCTTGAGTTTTGCATGAAGTTCCAAATGTGAGAGCCATTTCTCATATTTGCACTATTTAATATCCTTTCTAGTTCAAGGTTGTCCAAGTACTTTTTTTGTATTATTTTAAACCATAGGAGTGATGGATTATGATACATTTCCCATACTATATTAGCCCCTAAGGCATTATTTTGTAGTGTCAAGTTTCTTATGCCAGCTCCACCCTCTTCTTGGGGTCTACACACTTTGTCCCATTGAATTAACGAGATTTTATATTATTCATTTGAACCTTCCCACAAGAAGTGTTTTAGTATGTTTTGCAATCTTGTTCAGGATTTTGATGTTAGCTTCATACTTGACATTGGATAAATAGGTATTGTTGAGAATACTGCCTTAATCATTGTTATTCTTCTTGCTAGTGTGAGCCATTTACCTCTCTAGCTTAGGGCCTTGTTAGAGCATCGATCCTTGGTTATTTCCCAAAGGCTAGTACCGTTAAATAGTGGCACTCCCAAATACTTATAGGGTAACACATTAGTTGAGTACACTAGGACTCTAGCAATTCTTCTTTGTAAGATTTTCCTTGTATTAAAAAAGAATACCTTGGATTTTTCCATATTTAATTATTGTCCTATGATCTCACTGTATTCTTGCAAGCAATCTTTGATAGTCATTGCTTCTTTAATGGTAGCCTCACCATATAATAAAGTATTTTCTATGAACTATTGGTTAGTTAGAGAGTTTATCCCTTGTTCCACTTGAAATCCTTTCCATAGGCCTTGTTCTAGCTTGGAGGTAATAAGCATACCTAGAGCTTCTACCATGATAATGAGTAGGAAGGGTGAGATTGTATCTCCTTGTCTTATTTCATTCTAGCTTTGGAAGAAGCCACATCGAAAATTATTAACCAATATTGTGTATCTTATTGAGGAGATGCATTGAAAAATCATTTTAAACCAATTTTGATCAAAACCAAAATTCTCCATGATTCTGATTAGCAATCACCACTTAACCTTGTCGTATGCTTTACTTATGTCAAATTTTATCAATGTACTTTGTCTCTTCTCTTGGTTTATCATATGAACAACCTCATTTGAAAGAATGACGCTATCTACAATATCTCTCCCTGCTGTAAAGCCACTTTGGTTTGGTGAGATCTAAACTTTCCTAGAAACTACTTTAGCCTATTCATCAAGGCTTTGGATAGAATTTTGTATATGTTATTGCATAATGAAATGGGGTGGTAATACCCAAAGATCTCACATGTTTCTTTCTTAGGTATGAGTACTACAATAGTGTTAGTCAAATCTTTCACAAATTTCTTGTTTTTTCTAAAATCTTCTGCTAATTCCCAAATATCATTTTCAAGGATATGCCAACACTTTTGATAAAAGAAGGTTGGATACCCATCCGATCCTAGAGCTTTGTCAGGATGAAGCTAGAAAGCTACCTCCTTTAGTTCTTCTTTGGAGAAGGGTGTTGCTAGCCACTTATTATCTTCTTTTGTTATTAGTTTAGGTATATTGGCTAGGATTCTACTACCATCTAGGATTTCCTTATCTCCTTCTGGGGCCAAGACCTTTTTGTAAAAACACATTGCATCTTTCTTAATGCCTCTTTGTACTTGAATTATACTGCCTTCTATAAAATGAATACTTGATATCTTTTTTTGGCATTTCTTAATTTTGGATGTGTTATGAAATAATTTAGTGTTTCCATCTCATTTTGTTAGCCAAAATTCCCTTGATTTAGTGTGCCAATACTCCTCTTCCATTGCTAATATCTCCTCACATTATTTCATTAATGCCTTCTTTGATAACTTTATCATTTAGTGTTGTTACTTCTATTGGAAGGCACAAGACAAAATATAAAGTAATTCCAAAATCAATTACAAAGAGGCTCATTGCCTATAGATAGCACTCAATGTCCAGAAGGGAGGCTCTCTACCTACAAATACAAAAGATAATAGAAAAATCCACCACAACAAATTACACACATCCACAACCTTGATCAGAAGATTGTAGACACCATTGGATCCTTTCTTTCAAGAATCTAACACATTAAAGTATTGTTGCCTCTGTTAGAGTAATAAGTTATTATGCTTAATTAATTACATCACATTGATTAATTAATTAAGTCACTTATTCCTCTTTATTACTTAAGCTAAACTTAGGCACATTAATAATAATAATTAATTAATTATTAATTATTAAGTGTGCACACTAGGGTTTCATTTAGGGTTTCCCTTTTTAGGGTTTCATGATCTCCTTCATAAGGATTGATCACTTTGTAATAATTGATTCTCTTAATGCATTTTACACTTAGAGGTTTACAGAGAACATCTTTTTCGGTTCTTCATATCTTTTGCATGTGACAGGTATCCATCTTGCATGCAGGTGATCTTGGATTCTAACAGCCTCAACTCATTTTCGTACACTCTTCCTTCTCAAAATTGTGGCATGATTGATTGATTCAAATCCATAACATCTCAACTTATATTTATATCATCTTCAACCTTAGAAACTTTCTCCAAGGTTGGCTACACATTCTTCATTTTACAAATTCAAATTAGGTCAGCAACTCAACATTCTTGCAATGGAAGAGAATGAGAGCGGACCAAACAAACACTTAACTAAGATCCAAAACAATATCTCAGATCAATCACACGCTTCCTTAATTGATACTTATCCTTTGCATGGCATGTAGACACGAGGTTGGCCAAACCTAATGAAAATGCAAATGAAATTTTAAGTACACATTTACGCAACAAGAAGATAGCATGTGAACCACATAACACACTTCACCATATACTGGAACACATCTTATATTCCTTCATATTCATCCACAACAAATGCAACAACCTTCATACATAGAACACTTTCCATCAGTCCATCCAAACTGTATAGACACACACAATAACACTAAAACTAGTCTTATGGAGCTCAAAGCGATGAACACCTTTGATAGAGCATAGATAACACAATTAAAAGTCTTATTCTAGATTTGCAAGACCAAAAACAAACCAATAGAGGACTGCAGAGCAGAAACATTTCTCCTAGTCCATAGACAAACAACTCTGCCAAACCAGTCCACACACTGATGAACACAACTTTCACTTTCCATCAAACTAGAAGCTACAATCTAGGATATATCACCAACAGATTCCCATAAACAATACTTCAGATCCACACAAGCATATGATCGACACAAAAGAAATGTGAAGCACAAACCATAGCTCATTCTACACATACACACAACTTTTTCTTCACTGTTTCTCAAAAGCACTTGGAAACTCATCATATAGGCACAGTTACAACACCATAAGGATAGCTCCATGTACTCACAACATCTCATCAATATCTAAACTATACATGCACAACCTACAATCACTTGATTCCTTTCTCTAAAAAATCCTATACTATGTTGACATCAATAAAAACATTAATGACAACACCACCATACTCATTTGTACTTGCAACAATATCCCCCTTTGTCATTGATGGCAACACATAATGTGAAAAAGAATCAAAGACAACATCCATTCCATTCGTGCACTCTCCTTTACTTTTTAGATTAGATAGCCTACACAACATTTCCTACACTCTTTTCCTTGCAATATTCTTTCTTTCTCATGACTTTCTCTCTCCCTTTTTCTTTCACTATTTTTCACATGTCTCTCTCTCCCCATTTGACATCAATGAAAAAAAAAAAAGGTTTTCATAATTCTTCAACCATATGTAGCTCTAGTGACTCCCTCTTCAGAGTGCACCCATTTCATACTGCAACAATGAAACATCCTACTCCTCCTAAGGAGTAGACCTATTCATCAGTCTAGATAAATGAAGAATCTATAGATCCACTAGACTGATGCACCTCCATGTGCACCTAGTTCAAAGAAGGAGGGGTACTAACCCCCAAATTCTCCCTAAGATACTCAAAAGTATCCTTCAAAAGATCCTTAGTAAATATATTTGCAATTTGATCCTTTGTAGACACATACTCCAGTCTGAATTCATTCTCCAATACCTTCTCTCTTAAGAAATGATATATGATACATATATGCTTTGTTCTTGAATGAATTACCATATTCTTTGAAATGTTTATAGTACTTGTGTTATCATAGAAGATAGGAATAGGCTCATCACATATCACTCATATTTCCTTCAATGCTTGCTTTATCCACAAAAACTATGTGCAACAAGATGCTACAACAATGTACTTAGCTTCTGCAGTGGATAAAGAAACCGAATCTTGTTTCTTGCTTAGCCATGAAACCAATCTTCCTTTTAAGAAAGAATGCACCACTAATTGTACTCTTCCGATCATCCACACGACCAACCCAATGTGCATTGGTGTAAGCACTCAAACTGAAATAAGTATTCTTAGGATACCACAAGCCATAATCCAAAGTGCCTTTTAGATATCTAAATATCCTCTTCACAACTATAACATGTGCTTCTTTAGGTTCTACTTGAAATCTAACAACCAAACATATTGCATGCATGATATTCGGTCTAGTAGCAGTAAGTTATAATAGCCCACCAATCATAGATCTATCAATGCTCTGATCAACTTTAGGAGATTCATCATCTTTACTTAATTCGCATACAGTCACCATAGGGGTACTAACCGGTTTGGAGTTGTAACACCAAGAAAGTGCACAAGAAACAGATTAGAAGCAAACATGCAATACAAATATAAAATGAAAATATAATGTTAAGCAACAAAGAACAAAGGAAAGTAAAATGTAAACAAACTAAAACAATCTCACCAATTTCAAACATATTTCCATGATTCATCTTGATTGCCCTTCTCCATTTTGCTTGTGTAGTATAATTGCCCTCATATTTTTTGTAAGTTCATGCAAGTATAGCCTAAGATAGTGATTTAGCAAAATATCGAAGATTCAAGATTAAGTGCTCGCAAGATTCGAAAAGAGATTTTGATTTCGAGAGAGAGATTGGAATGAAGAATGACAAATGAATTTATAGAAAATTGATTATTCGAACAACAGGCCGAGATTAAAAGATCAATGGACGGTTGAGATTGACTGATTAGAAATGCATTATGATAACTGTCAGTAGTGACATGAGTGATACAAATTAGAAATAGGATTAAAGATTAAATAAATGATTTAATCCTCAGTTTGGTATTCGAAAATAGAAGAAATATTTTTGCACGACAAAGATAAAGATTGATTAAAGCGACTCTTGTTCGAATGCACACACAAGATTTAATTAATTAAATAAGAATATTTAATTAATCCACATGTACACACAAATGAGTCAGAACTGGACGATTGAATGATTTGACAAAGAGATTACTCGAGAACACCACTTAGACATTAAATCAAGAGTTAACTGAACAATTAAAATAGATGTCGAGTCGAGTAAAAGTGAATACTTAGATAACTCACATAATTATCTAAAATATAGAGGAATGCATTAAAATAGAATTAATGAATTAAATAATTCATTTAATTCAAGACTCGATATTTGAAAAATAATTAAATAAATAAGATTTATTTAATTAAGTGATGAAGGGATTTAAATGAATAATTAAATAAATAAAGAATTTATTTAATTATAGTTGAAGTATGATAAGAAGGATAAGGTTAATTAGTAACATAATTAAATAAAGAGTATTTAATTAATCAGATAGAATAAAGAAAATTGTGAATTAATTAAATAATTAAGATTATTTAATTAATAGAAGAATTAAAGTTAAAGTGAATAATTAAATAATTGACATTATTTAATCATGACCATGAAGAATACGAATTATGAAGAATATTGAAGTCGCGGGCTTAAACCAATTTTTAGTGTCTACATTTGCCCCTCTTTGATACAATGTCATTTTGGCGTTGTGTTAAAGAAAATCAATAAGAAATATGTCCCAGTAATGCCCTAGATTAAAACAGGTGAAGGTATGCCCCCTCGGGAAAATTGACAAATTTTTGAAAAGGTTTAGAAAAATTTGGAAATGATCCCGATTAGTCCATTTGATGGCTAGAAATGCAGTGGAGTTTACAGAATTGAGGTTGGAAATGTTAGGAACAGGTACGGCCTGATCGAAATGGGAAGCTAACACGGCCAATAGGACAGAAATGCCACCTAAGCCCTAGGTATATATAGGAAAAGGGGTAAAAACCAATTCATTTTCACCCACCTAGCTTGGAAATTTTAGAATTTGCTCTGCACTCCTAGCGACGATGTCTCTTGTTCCAAACACCCATCACCGAGCCTATAGGATCCGAACCTTCCAGAGGCTAGCCGACCCGAACCCCCTAGTATGTACCTCAAACTTGGCTTTTGAAACTTTTCAATTGCACATAATTTTATGCATTTAATGTTAGTTTTAGATATGCATCATTTTAATAAATCACCCCATTTTTTTGCGCGAACGATGCATCTATCTGTGAAAAGTCGCATTTGCAATTTCACGTTAGCCGTTTTGCATAGTTAGTCTGCGGTTCAATGCATTTGTATATTTATGAATCACATTTGTATTTAGAATAGCCGCATGTGTTTATTTTGAAATGCATTTGAATAATTTGCAATGCAACATTTATTTTTAAATGCATATGAATTTAGTGTAACACATGTGATTTAATTAGCTGCATTTGAAAAATAATAACGCATATGAAGTTTATGAACCGCATATGTTAAAAAGTGACTCATGTGAAAAATAATGACAGATGTGCAAAATAACGATGCATTTGAATTTGATTTAGTATAGTCAGTTTGCACTAGAATAGATGATTGAGGCTGACATGAGGCATGTATAATGCCATTGTAGGTTGTGCTAGACATGATATATACACGGGAGTCGAGACCGATGACGTTTCGATTCAGAGATAGTCTACGGCCAGCAGAGCGATGGATTCTATGGCATCTGGGTCTACTATACGTGACAAACATGCCCCAGATTTGGGCGAATCAGGGATTATTGACAGCTTTGTGTGAGCGGTGGCACTCAAAGACATCGTCTTTCCACCTACTGACTGGAGAGGCCATGGTTACCCTAGAGGATGTCTATAGGATCCTCTAACTTCCTATTAGAGGCACATAGGTGACATATGATAACGAGAGGGGTGCAGCCAAGATGTACAGATACTATCCACATGCAGACATTAGGCAGTTAGGATTTGATGACTATGAGATTAGGTGGCATGTGCTGGCTCAGAGGTATAGGCAGCTAGACTGTCTATTGTGCACATTGATAGTCGGGATAGTACTTCCTGACCGCCGAGGTCATGGTTTTCCCGTGGGGTGGGGGGAGATGCTAGTAGGCATGCTCGAGTGTCGAGTGGTATATTCTTGGGGTTCATGTGTGCTCGGGATGTTATACTTTCACTTGCATGATAATGCCTATCGAGAGGCACAGTTGATGAGTTGTGGTACCATGTTCCTGATGGTATGGGTGTGGGAACACATTGCGATCTTCCGACCACCTGCGATAGTTGATCTTCCACATGGAGCCCCTTACGCCTTTCGTTATGTGGGGGCAAATACTCAGCACCACATAGGAGGTACTGGTTATTTCAAACATGCCATAGACACTATGGAGCAGTTTACATGGAGACCATACCTAGGCTGTGGTGAGTGGTCAGATGAGGATGAGCATTTGTCGTTCTGCAGATAGACACAATTCTTAGTTGGGAAGATAGTGTCACATGTCCACATCATAGAGTGTCAGTTGCCAGATCATGTCCTGCAGTAGTTTGGAGAGGTGTAGGATGTGCCTAAAGGATGGGCAGAGTTTGTGAGATCCTCACGAGAGGTCCTGCTATGGGGTCCAGAGATTCTAGTGGCCATAGCAGAGATAGACATTGATGCACTACAGGCACTTCCATGGGGATGGAGGGATGGTCCAGCAGATCCAGGGATGATGGTGGACGATGTAGAGGCAGGAGAGGGAGACGTGGTCAGAGGGGACGAGGGCCACCATTGTCACCGATCCATGAGGAGGGATGAGGAGAGGAGGATGTGGCCATGCTAGATGTTGGGAGAGGAGGGGAGGAGGTGCAGGCTACAAAGGCGGCTATTCCAGACATCCCAATAGAGGAGGAGATAGGTACCGAGGAGGTAGGTAGAGAGGAGGTAGAGATTGATGCCTTGGGTTTGTTGGGTGCCTACTAGGAGGATGATGATGAGGATGATGATCACGAGAGAGAGATTTGGGATCAGATCCTAGAGGAGTTAGATGAGGAGGAGGATGGGAGAGTGAGGGACAAACAAGATGAGACAGGGGCAGTGGATCCGGATACAGATACATTGCGTGCTCAGGTTGCATCCTTGGAGGAGCAGATGAGAGTTCTCATGTCAAAGAGAGATGCATATCAGATGGAGAGAGATAGAGTAGTGATGGATAGGGATCAGGCCATAGCTCAGAGACAGGAGACTAAGCAAAGATTTACAGAGCTTAGGGCATTGTGCACAGGACCATCAACCACTTTTGCTAGAGAGCTAGTCAGAGCTGGGGAGAGAGATAGATATTATTGAGATCTATATGAGGCAGAGGTTCCGCCAGAGATATAGGCTCCCAGTTTCTTAGAGGCACACAGTAGTAGGTCCTAGACCAGGACCCACACTAGGATAGTTAGCACATAGTGGGTGGAGTAGCCACACAAAGCAGGTGCGTATGACAGACCTCCCTCAGCTCATAGGTCATTGGGTTCCCATCATCATTCCTCCACACACTCCAGGCATGATAGCAGTGGCAGTTCAGGATAGGGATACTTCTTTAGATGCATCTAGACATTGTATTATGATCTTATAGCCTACAGGCTTTCATGTATTATTGATACATTATGACATTGTGATGTGACACGGTTGAGTGAGATATATATATGATTTTGGTAGTGATTCTTATGATATGCATTTCGATGTATTGATTATGCAATTTTTATTTATACTTGTGATGGATATATAATATGCCTACGTGATGGATGATGATATCTATTTTATGATGTGTATATGCAGCTAATGATATAATGTTGATTCTATATGATGTTGATTCTATATGGTGTATGCAATTTATAAATTATGAGATGCAATATGATGTTATATGTATAATGTCGACTACATGTGATGCTATACAAATGTAATGTGCTGCATGTATTTACAGTTGCTTTGTGCATGGAATGCTTATGATATGTATTGTTTGATGATGAATGTCTATTATGCCATGATGATCTAGATATGAAATATGCCTATATGTATGTATTTTTCTAACATGTATGTTGATAGAGGATGATGTATAATGTTTTGTGTCACAGGACTCCGTCATAATGCAAGAAAGAAGAACTGTTAGTGCGGAAAGAAAGATTGAGAAAGAATGAAAGACAAGAGATAGATGTTAGTATTAGCAATCTTCTATATTTCACTGTATCACAAAAGGTATTGCACTTTATCATCATTGGGCAGGACAAATACAAATGGAGAAAAACACCATGATATGACATAAATCAAGGTGTGGAAGGTCATCCACTTGCTAATAACAGACAGTCGCAGACAAGGATTGTCATTAACTCATACTAAGGGCACAAGTTGCCCCAATTTTTTTGTCAGGACAAACCTTAGGCAACAAACAAAGTAAAAGATGGGTCATGAGATGTCATTGCTCCTCTAAATCCTTCATGGGACATCCTTGAGGAAACTAGTAATCATGACTCAAAATCAAATTTAAAAGACAATCGACAAACAACAGTAAAAGAAAATAGAATTCTGATACATCGTTGCTTCTCTAAATCCTTCATGGGACATCCTTGAGAAAGCTAGTAATCTAATTCCCATCATAAAGTCAACTGAAAAGATAAGATAAATAAGTCAAAAAGTCAAAAATCCAGTAAAAATATTTGCCAAAACTTGATTTGTTTGTTTGATTTGTTTTGCTTGATAAAAGGATTGATTGACAGAGCTTGATTTCAAGAGATACACATACCGGATAAGACTGTAAGTCTAGTTTCGATGTTATGACTATCTGTATAAGGCATGACAAAGCCTGGTTTTAGAAAGACATGTATCGTATAAGACATTGAGTCAAATACCGTTGATGTGATAACCTATGTAAGGCTATGTTTAATTGTTTGACCTTATCGATTATGCAGGAAACACTCATCCTATTTAAGACATAGATTGTTTTGCTAATATCAATATTCAAGAAGGACTCATCCTGAACAAGATATAGGTTGATTTCCATGATGATGATGTCTGTTTCCAAGAAGGACACATCCTGTAGAAGACATGTGTTGATCTATTTTGATTGTTTTGTTTTGAAAGTTGTTTGATTTGACTTAGAGACATTGCTGATTTGTTCACCAGATTAATGCATGACTTGAGATGATGCGTTGAAAATTGACTATGTGTGATGACAAAACCCTAAAGGACTGACCTACTGCGGCCTCGGGGGCCCATCGATTGATGGCCTTGCCTACGTTGTACACATAGAGACCTTGTAGTTTGACTTGACTTTAACTGACAAGACTGACTACAAGTAAAAAATGTGTGTGAAAGTGAATGTAACAAACCCTAATGGACTGACCTAGTGTGGCCTCGGGGACTCATCGATTGATGGCCTTGCCTACGTTATACATGCAGAGACCTCGTAGTTCGACATGACTTACGACCTTGTCATATAGACATATGGATTAAATCATGAATTTATACAGACAAACCTAAATGGACTGACATAATGCCTTGGGGGCACATCGGCAGATGGCCTTGCCTACATCCAGTCGCAGAGGCAATGTAGTTCAACTAACGAAAAAGACTAACAAGTGCGACTGACTTAAACTCTATTTTTGGATTTTTGAAATGTTTTGATTTTTTTTTTGACTTTTTGAAGTTTTCTGATGTTTTTTGTGTTTTCTCAGGTCATTTTGCGATGTTTGTAGATTTTCCATGGTTGTACATCTTCAACACAACTAATGTAAGAACCAATATGACACATGCCAAGTGTTTTCCCCCAGTCGAGTATAAGACCAATTGACTATGAATAGGGTAAAATGGGGGATATGAATTGCACTCGATGTCAACCACTCCAAGTTATGGGAAAGACTACCACTTATTATGAATGGTATATACAAGCGATGGATATGAAAGATAAGGGATATGTACAGGGGAGTGGACTATGTACAGGGCCATGGATTATATACAATGATAAGGACTATGTATAATGATAAGGACTATGATTAGAATAATAGTAGACAAAGGAGCAGAGTTAACTACACATGACCCTTGTTTGCTAGGTTTTCACCATGGTACCTATTCAAAGCGCCACCAAAGTGGTTTTCACTATTGGACGAATGATTTGTCTTTACTATTTTCTAGATTATCTAATTTTTTTAGTGTTACCAAGATTCCTATTTCCCAGGTTTTCACCTTGACAACAATTTTTTGTGATTTTCTAATTTTTTTGTATTTTTGCTAATTAAGACAAAGGCTCCTAGAAGCTATGCGTAGAACTTCTTCAGATGCAGACTATTGATTGGTGAGGACAATGGTTCCCCATCAGGAGTAGAGAGTTGGTACGCTCCTAATCCAAAAGCTTCCGTAACAATATAAGGTCCTAACCAACTTGGTTCAAACTTTCCTGGTTTTTCTCTTTCTGCTTGATTCTTTGGGTTCTCCATCAAAACTAGGTCACCAATGTCAAAGTTTCTGTTCAATACCTTCCTGTTATAGCTACCACGAAGGTGATTCTGATATGCTTGAAGATGGTCTAGTGCCTTATGTCTTTGCTCATCCAGGGATTCTAGCTCATGGAGTCTCGATACTCGGTACTCTTCATCATCAATGTGGCCTTTCAGGGATACCCTTAGGGAAGGAATCTAGACCTCAATAGGCAGAATGGCTTTAGAAACAAATACAAGTGAATATGGAGTAGCACTAGTGGGAGTACGGATACTCATGCGATAAGCCCATAAGGCAGGGTTAAGTTGTAAATGCCAGTCATGACCAGCATCATTGATAGTCTTCTTGAGGATTCTAATGATGGTCTTGTTAGATGCCTCTGCTTGGTCGTTACCTTGTGGGTAGTATGGAGTGGAAAAGTGATGTTGGATATGAAATTCATCACACAGGTGGCGAACTTCTTGGTTCTTAAATGGGTGGCCATTGTCAGTGATTATGGACTGAGGGACACCATACTAACAGATGATATAGTTCAGGATAAACCTAGAAATCTATGTGTCGGTAATGTATGTCATAGGAATGGCTTCAATCCACTTTGTAAAATATTTAGTGGCAGTGATAATGAATTTGTGTCCATTAGATGATGTGGGGTGGATCTTACCTATGAGGTCGAGTCCCCATTGGGAAAAGGGCCATGGTGATGTTATAGGATGGAGCTCCTGTGTTGGAGCATGTATCAAGTCTCCATGAACTTGGCATTGGTGGCATTTCATTACAAAGACATATGAGTCTTTTTCCATAGTAGGCCAGTAATAACCCAGTCTCATAATATTTTTGGCTAAGTTAGGACCACTAGAATGGGAACCACATATACCCTCATGCACCCCACGCAAGGTTGCTTGTGCTTCTATAGAATCAAGACATCTCAGTAGGGTATTATCTAAGGTGTGTCTATATAGGGTGTCTCCGACGATGGTGTATTTGGCTGACTTGCAGAGGAATGTCCTACATTGGTTATTTGATAGGCCAATGGGTATTACTTCAACATGAAGGTAATCATAGATTTCTTTGCACCATGGAGAATCAGGACCAACAATGTCACACACATAGGCTGGGACCAAAATCTGTTCTACCAAGAACTCAAACTTAGGCACGTTGTTAGGAATATCAAGAAGTGATGCAATTGTAGCCATAGCGTCTGCTGCCCTGTTTAAAACATGAGGTATTTGATGAAATTCAACTTTGTCAAAGTACTCTTTAAAAATATCAGCCATACACTTGTAGGGAGCAAGCTTCTCATCCTTAGTCTCATAATCATCATTTACCTATCTGATTACTAGTTGAGAATCCCCATATACTTGTAAAATCTTAATTTTCCACTTGACTGCCATGCGTAACCTTGTCACTAGAGCTTCATACTCTACCATGTTGTTAGTGCATGGAAATGCAATCCTGAATGACTTAGGGATGGAATCACCCTGTAGTGTGATAAACAATATCCCAGCCCCTGAACCATGATTTGTATGTGAGCCATCAAAGTAGAGTTTCCATGTTATGTTTCTGTCAATTGTGAATATGAACTCATCAGGAAATTCTGCAACTAATGGGTGATCTTCCTGTATGGGTGCATCGGCTAATTGATCAGAAATGACCTATCCTTTGATAGCCTTTCTTTCTACATACTAGATATCATACTCACTAAGTATCATAACCCATTTGGCCAGTCGTCCTATTAATGCTGCCTTGCTGAGAAGGTATTTCAAGGGTCTATTTTAGCAATCAACATTGTTTGATGGTTTAGCATATAGTGCCTCAATTTTTGAGTAGCAAATACTATTGCAAGACAAGCATGTTCAATGGTACTATAGTTGAGCTCATAACCTACCAAAGTCTGACTGATATAATAGACTACCCTTTCATGACCTTCATCGTCATTCTGTGCAAGCAATGCTCCAAGTGATGAATGGGTTGCCGTAATATAAAGAATTAATGGCCTTCCTTCAATAGGTGGCATTAAGACAGGTGGTGTGAGTAAATATTCTTTAATCAATCGAAAAGCCTCTCCACACTTGGTTTTCCATGCAAAGGGTACACTTTTCTTAATTAGATGTTGAAAAGGATGTGTCTTATCTACTAACTGCACTATAAATCTTCTGATAGATTTCAACCTTCCCTGTTATGTCCTTAGTTGACTAAGATTAGTGGGTGGGGGCATTTCCATGATTGCTTTTACTTTAGCTGAATCCACTTCAATGCCTCGTCCAGAAATGATACAACCTAATAGCTTTCCTGACTTGACTCCAAACACACATTTCTTTGGATTGAGTCTCACTTTATACTTCTCTAGCCTCTTAAATATCTTGTCTAAAACCTATAAATGTTCTACCCTTGTCTTGGATTTTGCAATAAGGTCATCGACATAATCCTCCATAAGAGTGTGTACTAGATCATGAAAGATAGTAGTCATGGCACATTGATAGGTTGCTCCAACATTCTTGAGTCTGAAGGGCATAACATTCCAACAATACGTTCCCCAAGGACAAGTGAAAGCCATCTTAGGTTGGTCTTTAGTTGCAATTTTGATCTGGTTATATCCTGAAAATCCATCCATAAGGGACAACATGTCATATCCTGCTGTCATGTCAACTATCATGTCTATGTTAGGCAAAGGAAAATCATCCTTAGGACAAGCTTTGTTGATATCCCTAAAATCAGTGCAGATGCGGATGCCCCCTATGTGTTTAGTGACTGGTACAAGATTGGAAATCCAATCTACATAGTCAATAGATCTAATGAAACCAACATCTAAAAGTTTCTTAAGTTCTACCTTGACTAACAAAGCAATCTGTGGGTGCATTTTTCTCAATTTTTGTTTCACTGGTTTGGCACCTGGTTGTAAGGGAAAATGATGCAGAACAAGTTCAGGATCCAACCCTGGCATGTCAACATATGACCAAGAAAAATTTATCTGTCTCTATGCAAAGAATTTATGGAACTTTGACTACTCTTCTATTGTCAATGATGCTACAAAATAAACCAGTCGAGGATTCTCTTTGGTACCTATGTTGACTTCTACTGATTCTTCAACGAGCATGGGTGACCTTTCTTGTGCAAATGGGAGAATGTTCAAACCTCCATCCTTAGGTGCCTCAGAGAGGTTTTCACCTTTGGATGTGTCCTTTCTTTTTACTTTTTCATTGTCTAAAGGTGCCTTTCAGTTTTCACCTAGAGACTCATCCTTTTTATCTTGTTTATTCTTTTTCTCATTTTTGTGACTGGAGGGTTAAACAAATTTCCCAAAATATGCCTTGTTGTCCAAGTCAATAGTAAAACCAGCCTTATGATCACCGTTTGGTATGCCTTCTTGTAATCCTAGGAATTCAACAATTGCTTCGTCATTCTAAAAAATGTCTAAGACGGGTGTGTCTTGTTGATCCCAATCAATGAGTTAGGGATAGACTAAGGGCATATCATCGTCAGAGTTATCAAAGTTTAATGGGGTCAAGGTAAAGATTGAATTATTCATGTGGTTACAAAAGTTTGTACTAGTTCCTTTTTGCTCTTAGGTTTGGGTCTAGGTGGATGGATAGGTGGGCCTAATGCCAAGGTTTGACTATCGGAAATAGGTGGCCCGGGTTGCCAAGAGGTAGGATCAAGTGATTCACAATATTAGTGTTTAAACCATTCTTCCTTTTTCATTTTCTTTGGTGGACAAGAATTCAAGGGATTTGGTGAGGAACTTAACATCAAGTCAAGTTCTCCAAATAATTTGTCAAGGTCCATGGAAGAAGTAGAGGATAGGGAATCCCACTCATAATTGTTAGAGTCAAGGGAGCCACAATGATATTGGTCCACTGGTTTGTGAGATGTCTTAATATCTCCTGAAGCACTTACTTCCTCAAGTAAGGGTAATGGGGTACTAGGAACGCCAATCTAAATCGGTTGAAACCCTAGCCCTACTCCTTTTGGCCACTGAGAAATAAATATTGGTTCAATCCTGCCATCTTGGTTTAAGCCTAAACCACTCTTTCCATCATATCCTTTGCTTTGCATGATTTTGAAACCCTTTCCATATAGATTTGTAGGAATATGAGCAAGTAAGAGGGGTTCCTCATCATCTTCCCTATATAGCCAGGAAATGACATCTTTTGTATCTACGACCTCTTTGCTTAATTCAGCCCATTTAGTAAAAGTTGTTGTGGGAGGAATGTGTATAGTGACCATAGATTGTATCTTATCTAATGTAGGTAAACCGTATGACTTAGGAGGAATCAAATGGCTAACACAATAAGAAGTTTTCATGTAATACTCTCCACAAACCTTGTCTTGGATCTCAACCCTAGGTGTGGTAGGAATTGAGGGTGAAATAGATGTTCGAGTGAGTGTGGATGGGTCAACATAGGAGGATGAATTGGATGATGAGGCCTCTTGGTTTACTGGCACTTGGCATTGGGGGATCTCCTTTAGATTGGTGCAATACTGGAAAGGATCTAGATCACCATCTATAGTTATTTTTGTGCCATTGTAAGGGAATTTAAGACACTAATGATATGTGGAAGGGACCGCCTTCATGGTATGAATCCATGGTCTACCTAATAGAAGGTTATAAGGGAGGGTGAGATCCAAGACCTGGAACTTTGTCTCCATTACTGCAGGACCAATTCTGATAGGAAGTGTTACCACCCCCTTTAATTTTCTTTCCTCATCATCATAAGATTTAATGACAATACTCTTGGTCATGTCTACACATGCTTCTGAAATACCTAAAGCCTTAATTAGTTTTAAAGTGCACAGATTTAACCCTGCTCCTCCATCTACCAAAACTTGTCTAACTTTGGTGTCATCAACAAGGACTTCTAGATGTAAAGGGTCGTTGTGGTTTGTCTTTTTAGTTGCATAGTCTTGTTAAGAAAATGTGGCATGGTGATTATTGGTCAAGTAGCCCACCATTTCCTAGAAACAATTGACATCAAGATCATTAGGGACCGTGGTGTTCTGTAAAGCCTTATTGAGGATAGATCGATGCTCAGGGGAAATACGCAACAATTCCAAGATTGAGATTTGGGCTGGGGTCTTTCCCAGCTGGTCAAGAAGATTATATTGTTACTTGGAAGGTTGGGGTGTTTGCTACGATGGAGGGCCTTGGATAGTGAACTTACTACGATGAGTATTGACTGCACATTCAGGATTAGTATTGATAATAATGGTATTGATATTCTCATCGGCGGCTCGAAGGCAGTGAATGATTTTTCCACTATTATAATCATGCTTGACACTGGCATAGTTGGCTGACATATTGGTCTTAGTACTCGAACTAGGGACAATTCATTTCCCATGGTCATGTAGTGGGTCAGAAAATACTTGATGATCAGTGTTTGATGACTTCTATTTTTATCCACTAACTTCAATAATTCTCCTTTCAACAAGATCCTATATGATATTCTTCAGTTTTCAGCAGTTTTGTAGGTTATGTCCCTTGGTTCTATGATAATCACAGAGGGCATTGTCATCCCACCAAGCTGGTTTAAATTGTCCTGGATCGTATTGTCTTGGTTCCTGCAGCTGTATGAGATTATGTTGTAACAACTGTTTGAACACTAACTCAATGGGTTCCCTGAAGGGAGTGAACTCACATTTTTGAAATCTTCTTGGTTGTGGATGTTGAGTATTTTGCACCACATTAGGAGGTTGATTGACAGCATTAAGCATGTTGGAACAAGTATGACGTCCTTTTAATGTGAGGAGGGGTCCTACTTGTAGCATTTTAGAATCAACCACCCCATCATTTGTGACATTTTTATTGCGAGACCATAATCTATTTCTGTCAGTAGGGGTGTTTTGTACGATTGGGTTTCTATTGGATGTTGATGTCTTGAGTTCGCCCTTTTCAATGAGATACTTCTCTATTATAACCCCTTTTTCCACTAGTTCCGAAAAAGAAGTACAACAATGTACCCTTAAGTTACTCCTGAGTTTTGCATGAAGGTTTTCTTGAAACATTATAACTTTTTATTTTTCAGGTATTTCGACAGGACACCTACTAGCTATAGTTCTCCATCTCTAGAAGAAAGCAATGAATGTTTCCCCTTCGTCTTACGTTGTATGACACAAGGTTGCTATATTTATCTCGTGGTCTATGTTGAAGGAGAATTGCTCCACAAATTTCTCAACCAGTTCACCCCAGATTTAATGCCAGAATCTAGACTGAAAAACCACTCTAGTGCAATTCCTACAAGACTTCTTAGAAATAGCCTCATAAGATATGTGGGGTCATAAGTGATATCTATGTATATGGTAGAAAATTCCCTTATATGTTCTATTGGATTTTGTTTGCCATTGTACTTAGGGAGATTCGATATGACATATCCGTGAGGGAAAGGGGTCATGTACAATGATCTATCAAATGGGAATGGGCATATGTCCTTTGTTGAAAATGATTTATTAGTTGACACCGACATGTTATCCATTGGAATTTGTAATGCATGCATTTGTGTTTGTAAGACGTCAACTTGGGTCAAAGATGTGCTAGGGAGATTATGTGGATCTATGTATGTGTTTTGAAATCCAAAGTCTCATAATAGGTTTCGATTAAACATTGGCATCTAAGGTGGATTTGGATTTAGAATGTTGGTAAATGTGTTCAGGTCTGGAATCTACATAAATTGGTGTTGACCTGGGATTTGTGTAAACAATTTCTGAGTACCACTTTGGGAAAAGGGGTTCTGATTGGGAATATGTGTAAATGATTGGTGTCCACCAATTTGAGAGAATGGATTCTGATTTGGAATATGTGTGAACAGATTCTGAGTACCAGTTTGGGAAAGTAGATTTTGACTTGGAAACTGCGTGAATGGATTCTGATTGCCATATTGGAAGGAGGGAATGCCCCCTGTTTGTGTAATCTGTGGTATAGTAATAGTGACCGGAGCACTAGGTATGGCCGTCGACTGTGGTATGGTGCTCATGATACTAGCGTTAGGTATGACCATTGACTATGAACTTGTGACACCGACATAAGGTGTAGAGGCTAAGGTTTTAGGCCTTTTACTCACAACAAGAGGACCAAAGGGAGTGGATGATGAGGTCCCTATAGTGAAATTAAATCCCGATGTCATGATAGATGTACCAAATGGGGACATATGGACCGTCGTACTTTGTGTAGGTATACTAGATGGCATAGTTGTGCTGACCTAAGGTATAGTAGTACTAGCAGTCATGGTATTTGTCCCTTGTGTAGGTTGAGTTTGTAAGGTGCTGATATCAAATCTTGGAGGTAAGGTAGCGCCTTCAGCCAGCAATTTGGCTAAGTATCGTTGTCGATCATTTTCTAGGTACTCATCTATGAAAGAGGCAAACTCAGGGTCCTGTGCGGAAGCCTCTATGTCCTCTACTGCAATATGTCCTTGAGTATTTCTAATGGTGAATTTGTCTAATAGATTCTTATGAGATCTTGAAGAAAATAGATTATTGAATTCATTTGGGTTCGACATGTTTTCTCTCTCTCTTCTCTTAGACCTAGTTTCAACCATGTAAGACAAGCTCAATATGCAGGAAATGCAAAACTATATCTATGAACAGTATGACTCTAGTGTATTTTTTTTGAGATTTTCGTATGCAAAATAAGGAAGGTTCTAGGATGACACTAGCCTAAAATCTAAAGATGCAAGGCCTAAGCAAGGTTCTAAAATAATCAATTCTATAAACCCAAGAGAAAGGGACCAACTACCTAAAGTCTAACCAAGGCGTCAATTTAGTTTAAGTCAAGGAACCAATGTAGGACGAGGATCAAAGACAAGTTGAGTTTCCTAACTAGACTAATGAGCTAGGAGGACTCTATGTAGGACAAAGGATAAACTGATAAAACTAGGTGCAATGACATATTTCATTGACACTATGATTTTTCTAGAGTGTAGATGGTGAACTAGTCCTAAAGTTTTTAAAAGTGACCTTTCTAGAAGTTTAATGCAAGGAAATATGTATTCTAAGATGAAACTAAACTCTGAATTAAGACAACTATGGTAATGACTAAATGAACCTAAAGGACGCAAAATTGAGCAAATCATTTCAAGTTTCTGTTCAAGGACTGTTTGTGTAAAGACAACTGAAACTGGTATAATCGTGTTGACTAGACAGTGACTGCGAATTCTGGTTTTCTGATAATCAGATAGATGCGTCTCAGGATTTCACAAATGTGGTTCAAGTTAATAGTTGTGGTTTTCCAGTGATCAATTGTGTTTCTCTGGTAAAGTTCAATGTGTGACTCTAACATATGCGGTTAACCTTCTAACAAATGCGACTCCTAATGACAACTTCGACTCTCTATGTATAACGCATGCAGTTTTTGCAAAGCAATTGTGAGCTAAACTGGTAGATGCGACTCTACACTAGTCAGATGTGACTGATACTGACAGATGTGACTCAAAGCTAAACATATGCGACTCATGATAACAGATGCGACTCGAAGTTAAACAGATGCGACTCTTAATAATAGATGCGACTCAAGATTTAACATATGCGACTCTAAAAAATAATTGTGACCTTCTAGTGAACAGTTGCGACTCTCTGTGTATTTTCAGTGATGAGATTGAAACTGACTCCATTTTTTGTGATCAAATTCTGGCAATCAAAGACAATCATAAGACAAAGTGTTTTCAGTTTTGATTTTGGACTCAAAGAATGTTTAAGTTGATAACAGACAAGCACATCCTAATAGGCCAAAGGCCTAGGGTTTGTATACTTAGTATAGCCCACCGAAAATACCCTAGATTGGTGATAAACACCTTTCCTTCTTGAGAGCGAATAGCTTAGAAATTTGGTGGCATTGGCTCCCCTCCACGAATCATTATCGTCTTTCGATCACACCAATTTCAAATTCTTTAGGCAATGACCTCCCAAGAACTACTATCTCTACTCAAGGGGATCAGTAGTGAGTCTCTTCGGGCATGATACTGTACCATGCACTATACCAAGCAACGGCCACAAATAGGTTGGTCTCTAAAAAAAAGGTATTTAGTATAGGAATTTTGTTCATGAGGCATGATCCATACGACGAGAGTCCCCTTTCGAATCCATCTCATCGGAACCATACTAGTGATTCTTGGGTTTTCCCCAAGAACCCACTTTTATATACTGGCTGGCAGTCCCTCGAGTTCAGGGTGCTACAAGTCCGAGTCGTCCTGGGGTGAGTACTTTTTCCCACTAGAATAGGCCCAAGTTCTAGAGTTGGTAACCATTTCTCTTACACCCAGGATCGCATGGATGCACAAGGGGAGAGGATACTTTGATGTACCAAGTCATGAGGGTAACAAAACTTGTGCTTTCATACAAAACACAATAGACACTTGTTAATTTTAAACCAAATGAAAGATTTTCTACGCTACCAAACAATCTGTTTCAAAAATTAACTAGGGTCTTTGACAAGCGTCCTACAGAAAAACTCGTTAGTAGTTTTCAATATCGTCTTCATCAATCATCCTGCAAAAACTTGTTAACTCTAAAGGCCACACGGTGAAAATTAGATATTAGTAACAGACAAATTAATTGAAAATTTCAGATTTCCAAAAATAGAAATAAAGTTTACCAGTCAATTGCGTCGCTATGTTACCAGTCAGATGTGTCGATATTTTCTTTAATTGGGTCTTCAGTATTCACCAGTCAATTGCGGTTCAGGAATTTTTAGATGCATCATAGTTTGTCAGATGCGTCGCTCCTAGTGTCAGATGCGGTTTAGGAATTCAATTGTGTCACTTCATCAAACTGATGCATCATTCCGTATGAAAAATGTGCAAAAATAAAATAAAAGTCTATGGATAAGCGAAGATGGTGTCTTCACGTCGGGTTCACCAATTGTAACGCCAAGAAAGTGCACAAGAAACAAATTAGAAGCAAACATGCAATACAAATCTAAAATGAAAATCTAATGTTAAGCAACAAAGAACAAAGGAAAGTAAAACGTAAACAAACTGAAACAATCTCACCAATTTCAAACGTATTTCCATGATTCATCTCGATTGCCCTTCTCCATTTTACTTGTGTAGTATAATTGCCCTCATATTTTTTGTAAGTTCGTGCAAGTATAGCCTAAGATAGTGATTTAGCAAAATATCGGAGATTCAAGATTAAGTGCTCGCAAGATTTGAAAAGAGATTTCGATTTCGAGAGAGAGATTGGAATGAAGAATGACAAATGAATTTATAGAAAATTGATTATTCGAACGACAGGCCGAGATTAAAAGATCAACAGACGGCTGAGATTGACTGATTAGACATGCATTATGATAACTGTCAGTAGTGACATGAGTGATACAAATTAGAAATAGGATTAAAGATTAAATAAATGATTTAATCTTCAATTTGGTATTCAAAAACAGAAGAAATATCTTTGCATGACAAAGATAAAGATTGATTAAAGCGACTCTTGTTCAAATGCACGCACAAGATTTAATTAATTAAATAAGAATATTTAATTAATCCGCATGTACACGCAAATGAGTTAGAACTGGACGATTGAGTGATTTGACAAAGAGATTACTTGAGAACGCCACTCAGACATTAAATCAAGAGTTAACTGAACAATTAAAATAGATGTCGAGTCAAGTAAAAGTGAATGCTTAGATAACTCACATAATTATCTAAAATATAGAGGAATGCATTAAAATAGAATTAATGAATTAATTAATTCATTTAATTCAAGACTCGATATTTGAAGAATAATTAAATAAATAAGATTTATTTAATTATGTGATGAAGGGATTTAAATGAATAATTAAATAAATAAAGAATTTATTTAATTTGACAAGAAGGATAAGGTTAATTAGTAGCATAATTAAATAAAAAAGTGTTTATTTAATTAATCAAATAGAATAAAGAAAATTGTGAATTAATTAAATAATTAAGATTATTTAATTAATAGAAGAATTAAAGTTAAAGTGAATAATTAAATAATTGACATTATTTAATCATGACCATGAAGAATACGAATTATGAAGAATATTGAAGTCGCAGGCTTAAACCAATTTTTAGTGTCTACAGGAGTCATCCATTCCAATCTTCTTCAACAACTCTTTGAAATACTTTCATTGTGAAATGAATATGCCCTTATTAGTTTGATTGACTTGAAGTCCAAGGAAGAAATTCAACTCACCAATCATAGACATTTCAAACTCTTGTTGCATCTCCTCTACAATTCTCTTGTACATTCCCTCATTTCCTCTGAAGATAATATCATCAACATACACAACTACTATCAACATTTTGTTTCCTTCCACCTTGAAGTAGAGATTAATTTCTATGGAGCCTTTATTGAACCTTTGTTCTGTCAAATATCTATCCAACCTTGCATACCATGCTCTGGGAGCCTGTTTAAGTCTATATAATACCTTTTTCAACTTACACACCATATCTAGTTTATATGATAACTGAAATCCCTCTGGTTATTCCATGTACACCTCTTCTTCCAATTCTCCATTCAATAATGCAGAATTAACATCCATATGATATACCTTGAAATATTTATGAGTAAAAATCACCAAGAACATTCGAATAGCTTCCATTCTTTCCACCGGGGAAAATTTATCCTCAAAGTCTATTCCTTCAACCTATGAATAACCTTTGCATACAAGTCTTGCTTTATTTCTTACAACTTCACCATTATTATTCAACTTATTCTTCAACACCCACTTTGAGCCAATTATGTTCTTGTTTAGTGGTCTAGAAACCAATTCCCATGCCTAATTCTTCTCTATTTTTTGCAACTCCTCTTTCATTTCTCCAACCCAATTCTCATCTTTGCATGCTTCACACACTAATTTAGGTTTTATTTTTGAAAGTAGAAATAGATTTACCTTAGCTACTACCACTTTGCTTCTTGTCTTTACACCTTCACTCTTGTCTCCAATTATCTGTTCTTTAGGATGATTCTTCTGAACATAATTTGGAGTCTTAGGAGTAGGTTCTAGATCTTTTTCTTATTCAATCTATTCTTCTTCTTCTTAATTATTCTCTTCTTGTACTGGTCTGTAGATAGGTTCATCTCTTACAACTTCACTTATCTCAACTAGTTTGTGCATATCTTCATCAACTTTTACATTTGCACTCTCAACAATCTTCCTCAATCTTTATTTGAAGCATCTATAAGCTTTGCTACTAGTTGAGTATCCAATTAAAATACCTTCATCATAGTTTGCATCAAACTTTTTAAAGTTCTCATCATCTCTTTTAATGTAACATATGCTTCCAAACACCTTAAAGTAATTCACAGTAGGAATTTTGCTAGTCCATAACTCATAAGGGGTATTTGTGATGTTACCTATGATTTAAACTATGTTTAGAATAAAAAAAGTAGTATGGATTGCTTCTCTCTAGTATACATAAGTTATATTTGCTTCTTTCATCATAGTTCTTGTAGCCTCTTGCACAATCTGGTTCTTCCTCTCACCAACTCCATTCTATTGAGGATTTCTAGGAGTAGAAAATTGTCTCTTTATTCCATGCTCTTAACAAAATGTATTAAACTCACTAGAAGTGAATTATCTTCCTCTATTAGACCTTAAACATTTTATTCTCAGGTTCACTTCATTCTCTATTGTGGCCTTGAACACTTTGAATCTATCTAGAGCTTGAGCTTTCTCCCTAAGAAATTTAACTTATGTCATTATAGAATAATCATCAATAAGGAGCATGAAATACCTAACACCTTTAAGGATTTCTATTCTTCTAGGACCACAAAGGTCTGTATGAACCAATTCTAGCATTCTAGTACTTGATTGATCTTTTCCTTTAAAATTACATCTTGTTAGTTTTCCCAATTGAAAAATTTTGCAAACAGTATTGGTAGGCTTTGTGAATTTAGGCAGATCTCGAACAACATCTCTTGAACCAATCTTGATCATATTATCAAAGTTTACATGTCCCATCCTCCAGTGCTAGAGCCAACTTTCATTAACTTAAGATACAAGGCACTAACCATCAACACCCTTAAGCTGATAAATGTTTCCATATGTTCTTCTTCCTACAACAACCATAGTTTTGGACCCTTTTCTGATCTCACACTTGTATTATCCTAAAACACAAGCTTTAATCCTTTGCTACACATTTTTCAAACACTCAAAATATTATGCCTTAATCCCTTAACATAATATACATCATCAGTACTATGTTTTCCATCAAAGCTAATTGTTCCTTTTCCAACAATCTTTGCACTAGAATCATCTCCAAACATTACTAATCCTCCATCTTACTTTTCAAGTTTAGTAAACTTATAAATTTTGTCTCCTATCATGTGATTTGAGCAACCACTATCAATCACCCAATAGTCTTCATCTTGTCTAGCATGAAAGGCAGTAATCAGAGTACCTTCCATCTCATCCTTGTTCTCTAGACCACTTTCCTTTACACATCTTCCAGAGAATAGGTACCGATTTATTCTCTAGGACTAGAAACAAGGATTCATCATTATCACCCTCAAAATTAGATTCATCATAAAAAATTCTAGCATCTTCTCTAACATAGCATAATCTCTTGAAGTTTTTATCCTTTTTTTCTTTATTGTCTCTATTCTTCTTGTGTATAGCTCTATTTGGATATCTTGAAGCATAGTGACAAATATTTCCACAATTGAAACATTTAAAAGGTAACATACCTTTGTACTTACAAGTACCTTTCTTCAACTTCCTTGTGAAATTTGTTTCCAACTCCTCTAAACCTTCAATATCTGGATCATCTTCTATATTTGTAGCTTTAAAGGTTGATTTTGTCTTCTCCTTTTCCTTTCCAAGCTTTCTCAACTCAAATGCAGTCAAGGTGCCAAATAGTTGTTCTTTAGTAAACTTCTTAGGATCATACACTTCTTCAATAGCTTAAATTATCACTATAACTCTCTGGTAGAGTCATCAAAATATTCTCCATTACATCTTCATCAGTTAGAGTACCACTTTGATTTTTAACTTCATTCACTACAATATCAACCCTTTGAAAATAACTTGCAATATGTTTACCTTCTTCCATTTTCATTTTCTCATATCTATGCATAGTTGTTTGCTTCTTTGAAAATTTGAATCTATCATTTTCTTCATAGATATTTTCCAAAATTTTCCAAACTTCATAAGTAGTTCCCAAGGAAATAACTTTTTTCCACTTAGTCATAAATAAAGCATTATAGATTACATACCTTTCTTTCTGATTTTCCTCACAGGAAAAAATGTCATTTCGAGAAGAAGGACCACTTTCCAGTGCAACATATTTTGTCTTAACAACTTTCCAAGTCTTATAACCAAGAGAGGTCAAGTAACCTCTCATCTGCACTTTCCAATCAATGTAGTCATATCCATCAAACACATGGATTGGCAATTTTTGCACCATTGAATCTACCTAAAGTGGTTAATCTCTTCTCTGAGGAATGAAAGCTCTAATACCAACTGTTGAAAGACACAAGAAAAAATATAAAGTAATTCCAAAACCAATTACAAAGAGGCTCATTGTCTGGATGCAAGGCTCAATTCCTATAGATAGGACTCACTATCTAGAAGGGAGGCTCACTGCCTACAGATACAAAATATAATAGAAAAACCCACCACAGTATATTACACACATCTACAGCCTTGATTAGAAGATTGTATACACCATCAACTCACTACTTTTAGGAATCTGACACATTAAAGTAATGCTGCCTCAACTCACTTTCGCATGCTCTTCCTTCTCAAACTTGTGGCATGATCAATTGATTCGAATCCATAACATCTTGACTTGTATTTATACCATCTTCAACCTTAGAAACTTTCTCCAAGGTTGGCTACACATTCTTCATTTTACAAATTCAAATTAGGTTGGTAACTCAACATTCCTGTAGTGGAAGAGAATGAGAGTAGACCAAACCAACACTTAACCAAGACCCAAAAAATTATCTCAAATCAATCACATGCTTCTTTAATTGATACTTATTCTTCACATGATGTGTACACACCAGGTCAACCAAACCTAATGAAAACACAAATGAACTTTGAAGTACACATTTTCACAACAAGAAGATAGCATGTGGACCACATAACACACTTCACCATACAATTGAACACATCTTAGATGCCTTCATATTCATCTGTAGCAAATGCAACAACCTTCATACACAGAACACTTTCCATTAGTCCATCCAAACTGTATATACACACATAGTAACATTGAAACTAGTCTTTTGGAGCACAAAACCATGAACACCTTTGACAAAACATAGATAAAACCATTACAAGTCTTATTCTAGATCTACAAAACCATAAAAAAACTAGCAGAGGATTGTGGGGCAGAAACATTTCTCCCAGTCCATAGACAAACAACTCTACCAAACCAGTTCACACACCGATGAACACAACTTTCACTTTCCATCAAACCAAAAGCTACAATCCAGGATATATCACTAAAAAATTCCCATAAATAATAATTCAAATCTGCACAAGCTGCATAGGATCAACACAAAAGAAATGTGAAGCACAAACCGGAGCTCATTCTAAAAATACACACAACTCTATCTTCACTATTTCTCAAAACCTCTTGGAAACTCATCATACCTTCACACCTGCAACACCATAAGGATAGCTCCATGTACTCACAACATCTCAATAGTATCTCAACTATACATGCACAACCTGCAATCACTTGATTCCTTTCTCTGGAACATCTTATAATGTGTTGAAATCAATGACAACATTAATGATAACACCACCATACCCATTCATACTTGCAACAAGTTCTTCCTCCAATCCATCTTTCTCAAAAAAAATATTCTTGAATATTGTCTTATTCCAAATTTGTAATTTTTGCTTAATATATTTATGTTTGCTCATAAAAACAATGCTTTTAGTGCCACTTAACTTGTGTGTTTCCTTCCACCATTTTTCAATTGCTTCAACAAGATCTTCCCTTCTAAACCAAATCTTTTCCATTTTGAAGTAGGATCTTGAATTGTTATTCTCCTCTAGCAAAGGAAATTTAACTGGGTAATGGTATGATTTGACTAGAGGGAGAATTTCCTCCTCTAAAGACTAATTCTCAAGAAACCATTCATGGGAGTTCAAGAATCTATCTATTTTTTCTTTTATGCAAAATTTTCCATTTTGCCTATTTGACCAGGTGTAAATTCCATTTTTGATGGGGGCATCCATGAGATTGTACTGATAGAGAAATGTACCAAAGGCTTCCATTGGGGGGGATATTAGTCTATTACCACCCCACTTCTCTTCTAATCTCAAAACTATATTAAAATATCCTCCTAAGATTACCCTTTGTTTGTTCAGTGTGGTAATCTATTGGCCTAATGTATTCGAGAGTTTCTCCTTTTCCTACTCCTGATGGGGCCATAGACATTGAAAAGACATAATTCATTGTTTCTTTTTGCACTCTTAATACTACATAATATCTAGTTTGGGTGCTTTTCCAGTATGCAAAGATCCACTCTGTTACTTTTCCATAGTATGCCTAGACCACCAATTGTTCTGAAGGCTTTGGAGTATGCCTCCTCCCACCCCCAAATATTTAGGATTTTATTGTTTTCCTCCTCTATCTTGGTTTCTTGTAAGAGTACATCAGTATCTACTTTATGTATTTGGCACTTAATCAGGTGGCTTTTTTTAGGGGCATTCAAGCCCCCTTACATTCCATGTTGTGATCTTCACAGTTCTTTCAGATGATGTTAGTGCTCTACCCCCTTAATGTTTAAAAGGAAATTATTAATACTCTTCAAACCTTTCTCATGTGATAATTCCTCCCTAATTTTCCTTCTTGATTTTCTCCCTTTTTTCTTTTTATTTTTTTGGGGTAGATCTTGAATACGATCCACTATTTGTGTTATCCTCCTATTCTCTATTTTATCCAGTTCATTGAAATCTTATTCTTCACCATCTAATGGGAAATATTCAAGTTCTTCTTCAGGGTGCTTACCTGGATCAACTTCTATTTGTGTGTTCAAGTTCTTCTTCAGGGTGCTTTCTCTACTTGTTAGGGTTCCCCTGCACTCAACTCTTTAATCTTCTTTTTGTGGTTAGGGTAAAAGGTTGTTGATGATTCATAGTATGGAATTTTTGTCTTTTGTACCTTCTCGACCTTATAATATTTATTTGGTTTGTTTTTGGAACTTCTTTAGGGTTCAAAGAACTAGAAACCTTTATTGATTTGTTGTCACTTTTCTTCCTCCACACCCATTTTATACTTTTGTGTGCCCTTTGTTCTTTCTTGTTATTTTCATTGGTTCTTTTAAGGTCTTTAAGATTCTTTTATTTCT
This sequence comes from Sequoia sempervirens, assembly GCA_007258455.2. Classification (NCBI taxonomy): domain Eukaryota; kingdom Viridiplantae; phylum Streptophyta; class Pinopsida; order Cupressales; family Cupressaceae; genus Sequoia; species Sequoia sempervirens. The sequence goes on along the minus strand of VDFB02000007.1, from coordinate 148,485,199 downwards.
CAATCTCAATACCATGTTGAGGATTTAAGATTGATTTTCTTCGGGATCCTATTTATTATTGCTACCTTAATTCTAACATAGATGTACAAATTTTCCTTCAGTAGAGGAGTATCTATGAACGTCGATTATAGACCTGCATAAACACAACAAACAATCACACAATTAGATTCATATGCAAGTTAAATCAACATTCCCCATGAAATTCATTTACAATGCACAAAATAGGAAATAAATGAATAACATAACAAAGAAAGCTATTAAATCCCATTAAAACAAGAAAAATCTTAATCCCATTGGGGAATTGGTGCCATTTTGATGTGGAAAATGGCCATTTCCCAATCCCTTGTAATATTGATGAAGATTTGCTGATGATTGAAGGTCCTTGACGAAATTTTGGCATAACCTAGCTATGAAGTCATGAAAACTATGAACACTTGATGAAATGGATGAAATTAGCTCTAAATATGAAGATAGTGGTTTTGCAATGAAGTTTTGGATCCAAAATCCAAATGAGAGCTTCTTATTTATAGATGAGAGGGATGGAGGATGAGGCAAAATGGATGAATGTGGGATAAAAGACCAACCAATAGCATTAAGCCATTTTTCAACATGTGAGTGGACAAAGGTGGAGCACATTTTGGTGAATGTGCCAATTAATGTTATCAAGTGGAATTTCAAATTTATGAAATGACATGTTGGAGGGAGAAAGAAATGAATTAAATGCAACTTGGCTCAATGCACAAGGACATGTAAGAGCTTTAAATGCCTTGTTGGAAGGACAAATCCCTTTAGAGGAATATTCCCTTTTGATGCCATGTTGAGATAAATTAGAAGATTTAATAAATAAAAAGAAATGATTTATTGAGCAAGTTGCAAAATCTAGAGGATTGAAGTGATTAAGATCAAAATGAATCAGGATTTGATTAATTAAAAGAGAGATTAGTTGATGTGACAATTTGATTTAGATTTTTAGATTGAAATAAATCAAGATGAGAGGAAAATGATTTAGAATTAATTAAATAAAGATTATGATTTATTTAATTAAAAAGGAGATGATGTTAGATTAAACTAAATAAAGATTGATTTATTTAATTTAATAGGATGTCTTTAGAGATTAATTAAATAAAGTGAATTATTTAATTAAAGGGAGACTAGAGGATGATCATTTAATCAATAGGAGATGATGAATTAATTAGATAAATAATGATTTATTTAATTAAGAGGTGGAATGTGATGAATTTAATCAATTAAGGGATATTTAATTAAATGATTCATTAAAGGAGATGATTTAGGATGAAGCAGTGTTAGTAATCAGGATCAAGTGTAATTGGTACATTTTCCATGTCTACAGTATCTATTTTAATTAAAGCCCTTAGGGATCTTCCAATTTTTCCAAAAAAAAATTCCAACTAGAATTCAACGGGGAGATTGTATAGTCTAATGCATTTTTATTTTGAAAGTGAGAACCATATGTGGGGATTGAAGTTCTCCATCCATTTCTGAGTATATATTGTGTTCCCTCCTATTTCCCAATTTCTCTGATTCAGAGCCATATCACTATTTTCTTTGGAGATGAAAACCACTATGAAAAATCCCTTGGGGAGAAATTTAATTTCATGGTTTTGTTTTATATTTGAGCATGCACATTCTTCAATTTATTTTCTTCCCTTGCATGACCCTAGGATTTTGCATATTAAGGCTAGATTTTCTAAAGTTCCTATGTCCTCCTTTGTTTCCTCTTGGACATCAATTTCCATAGAAACCTTTTCTTTTTCTTTTGCCAAACTACTATTATCCCTTTTTTGCGACGTCCTTAGATGCTTGCCCAAATTTATTTTGGCTTTGGGCCCCCTTCTTGTGGGGTTCTAATTTCCTTCTATCCTGGTCTCCTCTTTGAATTATAAATATATATATATATGTTTTTTCCCTAGAATTTATAGTTCACACCTTCCTTTTGTCTATTTAGATGTTGGGATATGTAACAAAATGTGGTTTTATTAAATCAATTTTGTATTTTCCTTCATCCATATCTGTGAACCTCCTTCTTCTTGAATTTGTTTGCTCCAGGCACCTAATTTTTTTTTTCAATTCTTTGGGCCTTTTCCTTGGCTCCATGCCTTCTAAACTTATTGTATGCCTTTTCTATAGATTTATATTAAAAAATTGGAATCTTATTTTTCGTGGTTGGAGAGGTTGCATTCGTTCATGAATATTCTCTCTTAAAGAAGGTTCAAATGTAACTGATATCTTATTTAAATTTTTGGTTTGGAATCTATGTAAATGATATGTTCTTGTTCATGCAAGATGCAATTTTCTATTCGCATGTATCCAAATTTGCTAGTCTTGAGTTTTCAAGTAAAGAAATTTTTTAATAAAAGCTAAAACGATGGAAAATCCATGCAATTTTCAACTAAAATCCATATAAATTATATTATATATTATATATTATATTAATATTAATATTAATATATCTTAATATATCTTATATATGGTATTATTATTCAAAAATTATCTAGAGAGAGAGGGAGAGGTAGGGTGGGAGGGAGGGATAGAGGTCATGTGTGTGTGAGAGAGAGAGAGAGAAGGGGGAGAGGGAGGGATAGGGAGGGAAAATATAAAGGGGGGTAGGTTGAGAGAAAGGTGGAGATAGAGGGTGGAAGAGGTGGATATAAAGAGAGT